>JAULKM010062883.1:0-12256 GCA_032355605.1 Rubia tinctorum | reverse complement strand
TTATTTTATATAAATATAACTATTTTATATGCTATTGTAATTGAATTATACTTTATAATTATTTTGAAAAAAATATATATAATATTTTAAGTATTATTTTTATAAAAATATTATAATATTATTTTTCGAGTTGTATATGGGTTGAATTTAAATAAAATTATAATATTCATATGAATTCATTTAAAAAAATATTATTTGCTATAATTTATAAAATATAAATATATATAATTTTCTTATAAAATCATTATTTTATTATTTTATAATATAAATAAAACTGATATTATTTTATATAAATATAACTATAATTGAATTATTCTTTATAATTATTCTGAAAAATATAATATTTTACTTATTATTTGTATAAAATATATTTTTTAATAAATGGTGAAGACGCATTCGGCGAATGCTTCTTCAAATTTAAAAAATAAATAAATATGCACATGGAGAAGACGCATTCACAAAATGCGTCTTCACTGGTCGGCCAAAAAAATTTAAAAACTTGAAGACGCATCTTACGTATGCGTCTTCTTAACCAGAATTTTTTTTATAAAAAAAATGAAAGGTTGAGGACGCTTTTTGCGAATGAATGCGTCCTCACCAATGCATCCAAAGGTTGGCATTGTAGCACCAATCATAGAAATTTTTCTCTCCAACTATATATTTGTGCCAAGTTTGCGCCTACACGTTTAGGGTTAAAATGCAAGAAGTGATGTAACTGAAAAGTTAAGGTTCAGACAAGTATTGTATACTTCGTCACTCTACATTGAGATGTAAAAGGTAGACATGTTAATACGGGTTGGATAATATTGGTGATCAAAATATATAGGCATTGATCCCTTTTTTCCGTTTTATAACGAATCGGATCATAAAAGGGTCAAGTTAAAACCAATATCCCAACTCAAAGTATCGAAAATCACTTAACTCACAGATCACAATTCACCCAACCCACAGGTTTCAACCCGTATAAATTCATGTAAAATCATATGGGATGAGATAATCAATCGTTTATTTTTATTTAAACCATATGTTTTTTAATTCTATTATTTGAAAATTCAAAGATATAAATTGAAAATGATTTTGTGTCTTTTAAAAAATTATTTTAAATATATTTTAGAATCTCAACCGGAGGGTTGAGAGAGGAGAAAAATGGGTAAACCCACAAATTTGACCTACAGATCTAACCATTTAATAGAACATGCGATCAACCCATCATCCAACCTGCTCAACCCGTAATTTTTTTTAAAATTATCCATTTAATCCGCAACCCATTTTACTCATACTCAAATGGGAAAAAAGACATTAACAACCCATTATACCTGCAGATTTTGTAACCGTAGATGCAACTAAAAAGTTTGTACTACAATTTTGAAACACGAACTAAAACAGACTTGCAAACAAATACTTGTTAGGGACTTGACAGTAGGAGTCTGATCTTACTTTATATATCCTTCATCATCGATGCTTCCAAATTTATCTTGATTTTTGTAGTGGAGCCGTAGGTTTTACCTCAATTTCTGAGTGATATTGAGACTAGTGTAAAAAGGGGATTAAAGACGGTTCTATTAGACCAAAGAAGTCACTTTGAAGGTGACTTCTCTGGTGCCGCCTTTGATTTACTTCGATCAAAGGCGTTTATGATAACTGCTTTTAAAATGAGCTATCGGGTGGTTATATTCTTCCTTTAAACAGGTTGGAGCAATCGCCTTCTTTAAGTTCCAGTTTCGGCACCCGAGAGGCTCCCTCAGACGATGTAGTTAGTTTCTGTATAAGAACTAGGTCAGCATCTGGCGCCGAAACTAGTATCAGAGGTGGCAATTTAATTTCGACCTCGTTGATAGATCCCAGACCCTTTCTTGACTTTGATGCGTTAGTTCATTTTTTAAAAAAAAATCCAAACTCGAAAGTGCATCGGGCCTTCAAAAATAATATGGTGCACATGGGAGGTTAGTTCTGAGTTTGGAACTACTATCGGGTGGTTTAGTAAAAATAGACCATTTCATTAGAAACCAACCTAAAATGCCTTTACAAAAACTCCATTTTGTGAAAAATACATGACATGGTCGTACTAGCTAACAACAATGTATAAACTACGCTAACAAAGCAACAACATATAGATGAGAATAGAAATCACGCAAATTCTATTCCACACAATCATTTCATCATAATATACTAGTTTGTTATGCAACCAAATTGGGATCTACAATAGATGTGGAACGGGCGTGCATAAAATACCTAGCCAAGCAATTTATTGCAATGCTACTATCATCTTGTGAATATGGCTAGTGGACCTTTGGAAAAATCTGTGAACTTGAAAATATTAATAGGACAACAAATTATGTAACAACAATGGAAACAAAAAACAACTCAATACTTACTTCGTCAATTTCTAGATAATCCATCCGTACATATTGAACACACTCCGCCGCGTGTAGCATCATGTAACAGCTGCACTCCCATATTTTCGGTTATTTCTTGTACTGATTAATAGCAACGGAAATAGTCAAAATTCTAATAATTGATTAATAAATAGTATAGGTCAACATGGAAAGAAAACCACACCTTGATTTTGTCTAGATTCAAAACCGTAGTACTAGTATCGCTTAGATCATAGATCGAGGCACCCAAAAAATTGATAGACGGCTCGGATGGTTAGAAGTGTAGTAGATCCATCCAGTAAATGCTCTTCTTCTCGGGGACGATAAAAATTAATTTCCAATGGTCCTTGGAACATTTATATACATAAAAATAGTGTATAAAATGATTTCGTAAATGAAATCAGTATCAAACTATCACCTCTCAATATATGGTGCAAAAAATGTAAAACCCTAGATCCACGACCCACTTCCTCAATGCAAGTATCGGGTCAGAGTGGGCGTGCTACCGAGAATCCAACAGATCAAATTACTCAAATGCACTAACGAGTAAATATAGTTATGCGGAAGTAATTTAGAAAATCCAAAACCTAAGTTACTATTACTGTGAAAGTTTTAATACAAGTATTAAACATGAGTTTTAACTAAAGTACATGCAAAATTTCTAAAGGATCCTGTAAGGATCGGTTTTAAATTAATATTTTACATAACTATAATACAACCTAAACCAAAAGATTTTAAGGTTCGCCCAAGATCCTTCCCCAAAAGAAGTAAAGGCACCAGTACGATTCACTCTAACTGTTCAGCTACACCTGTTATGGTTGTTTAAAACTAGAGTATGCTCCATGCTTAGTGAAGTTCCATTGTCATTATTTACCGAGTTAAATTTAGTGATCACATAATGCAAATAGTCACAAAGATACTAGCACATAGTAAAATGATACATGTGGGTTATGCCAAGACGCAGTCAAATTCCTATATGGTTACTGTGAATGACATCAGGGCATAAACCCTACAACAGTGCCCGAAAAGCTATCACGATCCAGAAATCCATAATCGTCAACTACGCCCAATATGTTCAGTTACAAGCTCGTATCAGAATACTAGAGAGTTATGCTACCATACCAGAAACACCACGAGTAGCCAATCTAGTCGTTCGCTCCGGCCAATACCGTTCCCCGCCGATCTAGACCGAACTCCAATTGCGTCGGGGACCCCCGATAAACACGGACCTGTAATCAAGTAGCATGCAGTCAAATTTGACACAACAAGATAAAGTACAAGCCGGTCATCCACATATAATCAGTAATTAATTTCACATAGTATCACAATAATTAAGCACGGTATAATAGAGTATACGTCGTGCTTAATTATTATGAAAAAAAATGATAAACATGAAAATAACATAGTGTTTATATTTCATACATTATATAAAATTCTTAAATAACACATTTAAAATTAATAGACATAAAATAGCATGCAATCATAAATTTTAATTCAATTCATGTTATGGCGATGAAAACAGTCACCTTAACAAAAAAATAAACCCTTTCTGAATTTACCACAACTCCATCGTAAATCAATATGGAGACTTATATTATTATTATTTCCTGTAATTCATTTATGAAGGGGATGATATCTTCAGTACTGAAGAATCTCACCTCCTCTCTATTTATACCAGCGTTTTGCTTAAGCTTTGCCCTAATTTTTGCCGCCTTACCTGCATGAATCGTGCACGTGTCTCATTTCCATCATTTTCCTAAGCCTTTGGTTGCCACACATTTTTTTGTTTTTTTTTGTCGTGACCACACCATGCATAATTATTATATTATATTTTCTTTTTGTTTTAAATTTCCATCCGTCTCTTTTAAGTATTAATCATAGTTTCTATTTTTTTTATTTTCATTGTATTTATTCCTTTTTTATTTTGTTATTATCAGTATTCTTTTATTTTTCATGATTTGAAATTGGATAGACAATTATCAATATATTGAATTCAGTTGTAATTATATTATTATAATTATTTGTGTATTATACGATATCTTTTTATTTTATTTTATTATATATTAAAATTGCTTGTAGGGTTGAGTTGATAATTATAGCGGAAAGTAGTCAAAGAAGGTACATAAAAGGCGTGGGTTCTGATTAAAGTTTAACTATTACATACGTACTGAATTCATTATGGTCGAGGGTTCACAGTCTCCCCCAATGAATTTCATCCCCAAAATTTAAATTCTCCCGTGAACAGCTCTGGGTACTTATCCCTCATGTCAGCTTCATGTTCCCAAGTTGCTCCTTCAACCTTATTGTTTTTCCACAACAATAAAACCATAGGGATTTCTATAGTACGCAGTGTTTTAACTTTTCGATCCAGTATTTTTACTTGATTTTTCTCATACATAAGCTTTCATTCAATGCTAAATCATCATGGTTTACTTCGTGTTCAGGGTCAGGGTGGTACTTCTTTATAAGTGATGCATGGAAGACAATATGTAACATTCCCAATTGGCTGGCAAGTCGAGCTGATACACAACTGGTTCGACTCATTGGGTAATCTCAAAAGGAATAATGTACCTAGGACTTAGCTTCTCTTCTTACCATGCTGAAAAAGACCCATTAGATGGATTATCTTTAGGAATACCCGGTCACTAGTCTCAACCTCTAAGTCTTTCCTTCAATGGTCCGCATAGCTCTTCTGCCTACTCTGAGCCGATTGAAGATGCTACATATTATCTTAGCCCTTTTTACATGGATTCCTTAACCCAATGTATGTTAGTTAGTGAGAGAATCTTCTTCTCTCCAATTTCTTCCCAACAGGGGATGTTTGAAATTTCAAACCCTAGAGTACTTCATAGGAAGCCATGCTAATGGATGACTGATAACTATTGTTATAAGCGGATTATATCAAAGGTAAGTTAGTATGGCCAACTTCCTAGAGAATACTTGACGTATCAGCAGGAAATGAGTCGATTTAGTCTATATATCAACAACCACCCAAATTGGATCATAATTCGTTGTTACCCTGGCATGAATTCCATCTTAAGGTGATCCCACTTCCAATTGGGGATGTTTAAGGGTTTTAATAATCTTGATGGAATCTGATGCTCTGCTTTGACTTGTGGACACACCAAGCATCATGCCACGAATTCCGCAATGTCTTCCTTTCTTTCTTTCTTTTCTTCACGCTGCTCTAACTATACTTCTATTTCACGTCCCTATACAATTTGTTTTCTCTTGGTTGTTATGTATATGTTGGACTGGTTAGGTTTCCTCTAGCACCCTTTGATTCCTACCTCTACATTCTGAAACCTTATCACCTTCAACTTCAAAGTTCGATAACTTACCTCCATCGGAGATCTTCATCCTATTAACTAAGGACTCATCAAATTTTTAAGACATTTGATCTTTGTGGGCAGACTATACCCTCAGGTTGGAGAACGACTTGGTCATGTTTAACCTCATCGTTCCAACTTTCTACTGAGATAACATCTCCAACTCCTCACTATAATATAAGCCAAATTTTCCTTTCCACTTAAGGAGTTTTCCCCCACATTCGCTTCACAGGGTGACAATTAATCACAAAATCATAATTTCCTAAAATTTCATCCACCAATGTTGGCCCACATCTAAGTTTCTTTGAGAGGATGGTACTTAAGATTCTCGTAGTCTGACGTTACCTCAATCGTGACTCTACATAGATAGTGTCACCATTATTCAAGGCAAACACTACCGCGGAGAGTTTGAGGTTATTTGTAGGTAATTCTTCCCATAAGTCTTCAACTTCTGGGAAGCATAGGCACTAGCATCATCTTTTTGCATCAACTGCGCCCCAAGTCGTTTCCCAAAAAGTGTGTATATAATACAAATCCATCATTTCCCTTGGGTAACGGAAGGATTGTAACAATTTTCAATCGCTTATTTAATTCTTGGAAAGTGGTTTCTGTCTTTTATTTCATTCTCATTCAACTCCCTTCCGGGTTAGACAGAACAAATGGGAATGCTAATTTAGAGAGATTTCTAACAAATGATCATAATATATAGCCATTTTAGAAAACTCTTATTGGAAAGTGTTTCTGTCTTTTATTCCATTCACATTCAACTCCCCTCCGAGTTAGACAGAACAAAGGGGAGAGAAAATTCTTATTCTCTGTGCTATTGGTGGTCGACACCTTTCAATTCAGAAGGGTTTCAACCTCGGAGGAATATACCAATATCCCTTTGTTACTAATCACATGTTTTAAAAGCTCACTTGGATTAGCTAAAGTTCATACTCGCTAAACATGGCGTACAACTTATGTTCCTTAAGTATTCACAACGTCTTTTTCACGAGTAACACAATCTCTTGATGAGACTTTGAATAGATCAGATGTCATCAATGAAAATGATGACAAACTCATCCAAGTTCAGTCGAAACACTCGATGCAGATCTATGAACGTGGCTGGTAGTCACTTCAAACGATATTACCAGGGACTTGTAATGACCTAGAAGAGGGTTAAAGGCTGCCTTCAACACATTACCCTTACTCACCGGAAATCAGTAGTACCTTGGTCGTAGATCCCATTTAGAAAATACGACTGCTCCTTGGAGTTAAGCGAACGATTCCTTAATGTTTGGGGAGAGGGTACTTATTTCAATCGCCACACTATTTAGACCTAGTTAATTGATACAAATTCGTAGATAGTCATCACTCTTATTAAAAAAACACTTGGGCTCCCCCTAGGGTGATGACTCGATTGGATGAACCTCCGAGTTAACAAATCCTCAAGTTGTATTTTCAACTCTTGTAGTTGCAATGGTTCCATTTGATAAGGGGTTCGAGGAACATGTATGACTCCTGTTACCCGATCAATGATAAACTCAGTTCCCTTCCTGGACGCAAACTTTCAAGTTCCTCCTGAAATACCTCTAGGAAGTCCCCGACTACATGTATATCTTCTCCATTCAACTGGTATGCTGGCTTATTCATGATATAAGCCAATATTTTGGTTACCTCTTTGCAAATCATCTGTTGAGCCTTGACGCCAATAACCGATAATGAGAAGGATTTTTTCCATCTTACATATACTTCAATTGGGGGTTTCCCGGATGATACAACTTAATTTCCTTTGTATAACAATTTAGCTGGACATAGTTTTTAGCGAACCAGTCTATGTCGAGTGAACTTTGTATTCTCTTAAAGGTAGGAAAGTTAAGTCTATTGGTAACATGACGAGCTAGGGTTTTGTTATTATTGGTGGAAGTACTAACTTCTAATCTATAGGGTATATATTTTCTATCCTATATTTCATGCTTTCAAGAAAAGAATAACTTGCAATGAATGAGAGTCACTAGGGTCAATCAAACCTTAGCTAGTCTACCTAAGATAGATAAGGTACATTCAATGGCATCGGTTACAACGAGGGTCTCATTATCATTTTTTTAAGGCGTAAACATGAGCCTGTGCATTTGGCCTATTGTTTCCATTGACTCCACATTTCGTAGAAAGTTTGATCACAAAGGTCTATAACCTAGGTGTTGAGATGAATACTTCTACTGAGGTGTTGGGTACTTTGATATCTTTCGCTTGGAGCTCCAACATCGCAAACATCTATTTATCACTTTCCATAAATTGTTCTCTTCATTAAATGGAACTGAGATGATCTTCTTGACCACTACAATTGCTTGGGCTACATTTTATGGTCTAGGGTAGGGTTACGTCCCTTCTAACTAGAATATTGCAAAACTCCCTTATCTCTCACTCATATATCCTAGGACCCAAAATGTTTGAGTCACTATCTAAATCCAATTTTGGTTACTTTGTCAGGTGGTCCACTGTTGAACCCTTACTTGCATGATTACCACAGGATGCAAATTGGGACCCACAAGTAACATCTACAAATGTTATATACTACTACTTTAGCCGCTCTAAATTCTATTTTCAACTATTCCTAGGCCCCTTGTTGTTACATTTTTCATCGTGTTTAGTACCATAGGATGCTCAATTCTTAAGGTCACCTCGAAGTACATCGACAATTTAATTGTTTGTCTCTAGAGTTCAATTCATGTGGCTCCAACCTTTCTTGGTTGGTTTCTTAGGATATTCTTCCATCTGACTACGCGAAACTTAGACACCACTTTGAGTTTGGGTCAGTTCCTGAATAATTTTATGGTGTTTTATATTAGTAAATCTAGCTCTTGTTTCTTTGTATTCCTTACTTGTACCACAATTTGGGGTAACTGTGTTGGCTCTAGCCTCTTCTCCGTTAGTACACATATTTTGTTCCTACATATGCACCCGAATATCTAGGTTAAAGATTTGAGTGACTAATTTCTCTCAGTCCCTAACCAATGCCTACACTACCCCATTAGGGTAAGGCCCTTGTTTGATACAAAGAGATTATATTTACTACATTTAATGACCCAATTTTGTTGTATTGGTTATGAGATTAATTATGATGAGTTGTACTTTATTGTTTAGTTTTAGATTTTAAAGTATTATTATTTAGGATCCTTTCAATTTAAACTGAGAACCTGATTCAAACTATGTGCTGGCCATCCCCAAGCGATTCAAAGAGTTTTCTCAGTTCAAATAAAAAGGTCACTTTCTTAGTTTTATTTATTTTGGTTCGATTTCATATTTTAATTCAATAATCCCTAATGGAATAATTTTGATACAATATCTTTGCTTTTTACTTGCTTGAATAGTATTATTCTATGTTTTAAGGAATTTAAAGGTTCTTCCTAGGAAGTAAAGATTAATACTTTTACTATCATGTCACTATCCCTTAATAGGCTCCCTAAGTCTTTGCCCAATATCACTTCTTATATTTCTATTGTCAATTAACAATGTTAGTTTGGTAGTCTAGGGCTAACTTTGGATAAAGTTGATGTAGTGTTTATAGTTCATGAAGTTTAAGTGGAGTTTTTTTAATAAGGTATAATTTGGTTCAGCCTTTACTTGATTTGGGAAAGTTCTGACACCACATTTGTAACACCCCAGATCCATGACCCACTTGCTCAACGCAAGTATCGGGTCAGAGTGGGCATTCTACCAAGAATCCAACGGATTGAATTACTCAAATGTACTAACGAGCAAATACAGTTATGCGGAAGAAATTTAGAAAATCCAAAACCTAACTTACTATTACAGTGAAAGTCTTAATACAAGTATTAAACAAAAGTTTTAATCAAAGTATAGGAAAAATTTCTAAAGTATCAGATAAGGATTAGTTTTACATTAATATTTTACATAACTATAATACAACCTAAACCAAAATATTCTAAGGTTCGCCCATGATCCTTCCCCAAAAGAAGTAAAGGCACCAGTGCACTTCACTTTAACTATTCAACTACACCTGTTATGGTTGTTAAAACTATAGTAAGCTCCTTGCTTAGTGAGGTTCCATCGTCAATATTTACCGAGTTAAATTTAGTGATCACATAATGCAAATTGCCACAAAGATCCTAGCACACAGTATAAGGATACATGCGGGTTATTCCAAGACACAGTCAAGTTCCTATATGGCTATTGTGACTGGCATCAGAGTATAAACCCTACAATAGAGCCTGAAAGCTATCACAATCCAGAAATCCATAATCGTCAACCACGCTCAATATGTTCAGTTACGAGCTCGTATCAGAATACCAAAGGGTTATTCTAGCAAATCAGAAATGACACGAGTAGCCGATCTAGTCGTACGGTCCGGTCAATACCATTCCCCGCCGTTCTAGACCGAACTCCAATCGCGTCGGGGACCCCGATAAACACTGACTAGTAATCAAGTAGCACACAGTCAAATTTGACACGACAAGATAATGTACAAGCCGGTCATCCACATATAATCAGTAATTAATTTCACATAGTATCACAATAATTAAGCGCAGTATAATAAAGTACGCGTCGTGCTTAATTATTATGATGTTGACTTTTGAGGCCTTTCCATTCACTCATATATGTCCAAACCACAAAGTTCCAAATATTTTGAACTAAATAAGTTACTAGGTATAGGGTCAAAATTAGATTGATTATGTCGGTTACTTTCCTAGTTGATTATAGATCGAGTTATGTATGTTATTTCTCGGGTTGAATTGGTTATAAGTTAATTATAGATCGGGTTGAATCGGGTTTAAGTTGAAACATATTCCGATTGAATCATGTTTGGGCCGGAATAAGATTTCATGTTGATTCGGTCGTGCTGGGTTAGGGTCTAGATTATCAGGTCAGAATCGGATTTCGGGTTGTAATAATGTTTTTGATATTTTTCAATATCAGTATCAGAAAATAACTGAATAGTTTTTTCTTTATTATCCATTTGGATAGATTTTTCAATAGATTTAATTATATGTCTATTTCTGAGATTCTCAAAAATACCATAGTTATAAATTATCGTTATAGAAACTATAAGCTATTATGTAATAAAATTCATGAACTTCCTTTATTATGCTAGTTCATGAAATGCTTGTCATTCTTAATGAAAAGGCCCGATGAACGTTACAATTAGCATTTAGATTCTAAAAAGGTTCTTAGGAGTCTATATCCTCCCGATGAACCATTTGCTTTGAAAAATGATAACAATATTAAAAATTTACAAGCTCGGTCATTCAATGAAAGTTCCACAACAGCTCATTTGTAAGGAAATATTGATGGACCTATAGGATTGGATGGTATGAGAGCATCTAATACTTTATTACAAGTTGTTTAACTAATCTAATACTATCTGTGAAGCTGTGTACCTGAAAGTTTTATGGCAGTCCTAATGGATGTTGGAAATTTAGATTGGAGACAATCTTTAATGGGTGCTATGCAATCCAATTTGGCCTATGATCCAGTTTATTTTGATGTTAAGCCCAATTTAACATTATATTTATCTGATCCTAATATTTTGCATCCTTTAACATTATATGTAAAAGCTCATGGTATAATTACATGCCTGAAATTGAGGTTATTTGTATATGTTATCGAATATATTTTCATGTTTTAGATACTATGAACTCAAATTGCAAAATTATTGATGATAAAAGGAAAAGACAAACGATTTTAATAGAAACCAATTTGGCCAATCAGACCAAAATTATTACTCAACGACCAATTAGTTGGGATGAAATCGAGTATCCAGATGACTTGAAAATTGAGAAAGTTGTTCCTATCCAGGCAAGAGCAGATACACACATTGCTCAAGTAGTCCAAACTACTGATGGTAATATCCATCTCCAATAGATCCATGTCTTCTAATTATTATATTTTCCCTTTTGAAGACATTTCCAGATGTTCTACTTCTAGAGCATCTACATACCAAATTAATGAAGATCTTTATAAGGTTACATCTCCCTCTGAGATATCAAGAGAGGAAGAGATTAATAAAATTAAAATTATTAATAACCAAATCCGGTGGGATCAAAAACTGATCCTATAGATCCATCGCCAAGTGAAATGGGATATTCTAATTATTTTAAAGATGGATGAAATAACATATGAGAAAATAGATAAGTATAATATTCAACCCAATGATTTAAATTATTCTCCCGGATTTGATCTTAGACAGATCATTAAGAATGATTTTAATAGTAGTCATTATGATTTTTTCAGAAAATGATTTTTTCATTTTTTACAAAGGAAGAAGCATGTTCTGTTAGAGATCAATTTTATTCAGAATTAAAAATCAAACAAAAATTTAAACTTTTTGTTAGATTGTTTGTAGAGCACTATGTCCTTTTTAATGTCAATGCTATTGACATTAAAAAGGATTAGGTATCCAATACCTTCCACCTCTTATCCAGTGGAAGAATAATTTTATGGGTACTATAAAATTTTATTCTCAACACATATGGATTACCCAAATTAATCTGTTAATTGATAAAACTACCATTTACAAAAATGTTCCCACTCTTATAGATTCAGGAGCAG
>JAULKM010062873.1:0-12256 GCA_032355605.1 Rubia tinctorum | reverse complement strand
AAAAAGGAATCTAGATGCTCGTAAGGACCAAAAATCCATTAGACTAAAATTAGGTTACAAAATGAAGGATTTAGATATGAAAACCGAAAACGGTTATCTAAACCCCTCATAATGTAATCCTACCTAAATCTAGAAATTTTCCAACAAAAAGATAACAAAAGATATGTTAAATGCTTCGGAAATTACATGCATTTGACGTCTGATCAGAGAACCAAAATTGGGTGGAAAGGAGAACAGAAATGGGGGGAGGGGGAAAGAGAACCGAAAAGAAATAAAATGGGAAGGAAAGAAACGGGGAAAGAAGGGAGGAGAACCAGAGAAAGAGAACTGAACCGGGGAAGGAAAAGGACAACTGGGGGAGAGAATAGAACAGGGGAAGTGAAAGGAGAACCGAACTGGAAAGGAGAAGGAGAACCGAACCGGAAAGGGGAACGAGAACCGAACCGGGGAAGGGGAATAATAACCGGGGAAGGAGAACCGGGGAAGGAGAGGAGAACCGGAAAAGGGGAAGGAAAATCGAATCGGAGAAGGGGAAGGAGAACCGAGGAACGAGAGGAGTACGGGAAAAGGGGAATGAGAACCGAGGAATGTGAGGAGAACGGGAAAAGGGGAAGGAGAAACGGGGAAAGAGAAAACCACCTCTGGAAAACACCACCACCGCCGGCGGCCACCGACCACTACTGCCCGCCTACGGTCGCCGTCCACCTCCACCGCCAGCCGGCCGACGCCGCAGCCACTTCTCGGCCACCGCTAGCCGTCCACCCGACGCTGCCGCCTCCTCCTCCATAACCATCATTAAATTAATTGTCATTTGTTAATTACAATTATATCACATTAATGATTCATTTAAATATATCCAAAATACATAAGATATTCTCTTTAGTACACAATACACACTACAAAAAATATTTCAGTTGTGACGCATTTTTGGAGCATCACTTACACATAAAAGCGTCGCTAAAATTTTTAGTGACGCAATATGAAGTGCATCTATTCAGCGTGTCACTAAAACTTTGTGACGCGTTGAAGTATAGTTATATTTTTTTGTGACGTTTTAAAATGTAGTTCAATTTAAAAGTGTCGCTAAATTTGTGGCATGAATTGATGTAGTAATTCAGTTTAGTGACATATGCATGTATCACAAATAGTTTAGTGACACATGAAAGTGTAGCAAATAGTGTGACATATCCTAACCTGGGACAAAATATACGTCACTTCTAAACTTTTTTTTTATAGTGATCTAGCGTGATATAACAATCAAGAAAATAAACCAGGTAGTAGGGCCGATTCAAATTTGACCATTCAAGAAGAACTGAATAATCTAATCTTAGTTCAGAACCAAACACTTAATGTTTAATTAGAAAAGAGTAATGCACCAACCATGCATCAAGCATAAACACCACCTACATCAGCATAGGCACTCATGACTACATATTTTGTGTATCTATGTCTCTTAACATCTCATTTATGTAATTATATTGATAGTGTGGTTTTATTGGATATTTGACCTACTATTATTAACACATGAGGTGAATGTAATAGACGGGAAACATATCCAAAATCAACTACCAATCATCACTCTGTAACCTAGATTAAATGATATCCTTGGAAGAATGATCATCGGTAATATCCATTTGCTACTTCTTTTTTCCATTTTTTGCAAGGTTTAGAAAGCCTATCCCCCTTCCACTACAGTTTGTTGGTGTTTTATGAAACACAAAGTTATTTAAGTATAATTGGATTCGACTAGTTGTGAACTCGGGACGTTAGAACAAGTTTGGTAGTGCGGAGTGCACACTTGTATAAACTATTTACTAGTTCACAGTTGATATGATAAAGATTAAAATTGTGTTGGTCAGAATTTGAATGACTAACATGTTTTATTCTGGTGTGGAAAGATGTGTTGTTTTAGAATTCATTTCTGGTAACTACGGTACTTTGGATGTGAAAAATGTAATTATTTATGTGGAGAGATTCGTTGTTTCACAATTCATTTCTCATAACCACGGTACATTGAATGTGGAAATTATAATCATTCGGGTGGAAAGATGAGTTGTATTAGAATTGTATCAGAATGTTGCATCGTAAGCATGGTGGCATATAACCGACAGATTTAACGAAGGGTAGCATCTTCCCGGGACATCTCCTATGTAAACATGTGCATGCATGCACAGAAGAATAAGTGAAAATTTTATAATTTTCTCCGACATACGCAACAACCAAAAACACAGTTAGTAAAAAGTATTCTCCTGATTCAAGACTAAAACAGAAGGGATTCTCGATTGTTTTATTCTCGAAGGGAATTCGTGTAACCCAAGGCTGTAATAGGGTCAAATTACTCTTTAAGGAAAGCGTAAGTAATGCGACTCACATCGATATCCAAGAAATTTTTTACCACAATCATCCATGTGTGATTATAGCATTCCATTGGAATGTATCACAGCAAGTTACCCAAAAATTTATATTACGAAGCCACTCCATGAAAGGATATAGATCAAACATACTGATTTTGGTTTCTGGCAATATTTGGACTATGAGGGGGTTCCTGTTTATTGTTCAAAATGCTTAAAGTTAGGGCATGGCGTGTCAGTCTGCAAGTCTGAATCATCTAAAACAACAATCAATGCCTGGAGGGCTACGGATATCACTCTTCTAAATCAAAATTCAGGTAAAAACCTTGCCCCCAATGATGAACAGAGAAGGATTACAAGTAATAGGAGCAAGGCTTCTTCTTCTGGTGTTTTGAATAATGATAAAAATTATGTTCCGGTATTAAGGAATAATGCTGGTTCTACTCATCAGGTACCTACTCAGGTAAAATAAGAAATTTCAAAGGATAAAGCATCACTATCTGATGCTCAAGCTCCAAAACTCAGTGGAAATGGAACTCAAATCTCTGAATATGGAGTGCAAGATCTGCAAAAAGTTCCTTCCCCCCTCTAAGGAGGGACTTGTTCTTATTCAACTTCAGTTCTTAACAAAAAGGCACCTGCTTATACTATTAATTTAGTTTCATCAGATGTTTATTTAGCCATGCTTGATCAATCAGTTATTGTTAGTAATTCTGCTAAGAATGACTTGTTAAATGCTGATGATAAAGTTAATTTTTTTTGATGAACCAATCTGTATTGAGCAAATTGCTAGAGATGTTATACTGTCTTATATGAATACTTGCAACAATTATGCTGAGACAGATGCTGCTGTTATTCCAAATATTAATCAGTTCCTGTCTAAAAATAAACAGGAAGGTACTAAAATTATGCCAGTAAACTCCACGGCTTTAATTACAACCCATAATTAATATGAAAACTCTTTGGAAAAAGTTGTATCTACTCAATCTGATTGTTACCTAAAGAACATTACAGTAAATCTGAAAATCACAACTCTAAAAATCAGAACAAGAGTCTTAATAACCTGAATTAAAACTATATTGAACTAAGTGCAGGTAGTTCTCCTCTACTGTCTTCTGGTAATAAATCAACCAAAATAATCGAATGGCTAAATGTTGAACCTCCAAAAACTATCCAATTTTCAAAATTTAATAAGGAATGAATTAACTTTAATGAAATCAAACAAAGTCTCATTGAATCCAGTAACAAATTTAACACTCTGCTGAATCTTAAGGAAAATTCAGAGAATCCTAACAATGGTGATCTAAAAATAAATACTAAAAAATAAAAATAAAAAATATTATACTGCTACTCCTAAAACAGTGGCAACCCATTCCTCTTTGAATATCCTTAAATCATCTCAATGATACCAAAAAAAATTTGTGTCTAGAATCCTAGAGGGGTAGGTAATAAACCTACACAAGTTAGAATCAGAGACATAAAAAAGAGATAAAAAACTTAGATCTTTGTAATTATTCAACCAATTTTAAGGAATGAAGACATTAACATTATATCAAAGACAATTGAACCTATTTTAGATGACAAATGCAAAATTTGGATATTCTGGACTGATGAAATTAATCTCCAAATTAATTCAATGGAGGAGCAATACACAATCACTACTTTTAAACATCTTTAACCGAATAAAGAGTTCCAAATTGGATTCATCTATGCTACACACTCTAATAAAGAGACAAGGATAGTTTGAGATTCTTTATCAACATTCAAAAACACTCATCTCTGTCTTATTGGTGAATTCAATGTCATTTATAATATAGATGAATACATTGGGCATTTAGTACTCAATAACAAGAACATTATAGCCTTTAATAAGTCCATACGCTGTAATAATTTCTTTGATATACCAGCATCTGGATCCCTATATACTTGGACATGGATGAGACCAATGGGTAGGGTGTGGGAAAGGCTTAATAGAGTTCTATCTAATAGCATCTGGTGGCAAAACTTTAAGTCCTCACATATTCAAACACTAGCTAGGGACCAATCAGACCATAACCCCTTAATTCTCCACATCTCTAAAAATTCCAACAATTCTGGTCATAAATCTTTGAATTTTTTTAATTGTTGGATCAACCATCCATCCTTTCCGAAAATGACTGATGAAGCCTGAAACTTACCCTCTAATCTTTATTGGATGAAAATACTGGTTTTCAAATTCAAAAACTTAAAAATTGCTCTGAAATAGTGGAACACAAATATCTTTGGGAATATTTTCACAACCGTTCGGAGGTATGAAGTTGCTCTAATCATAGTTGAATCAGATCTTCAACTTTCAGAAAACCAAAACAACTTAATAGCATTTAACCAAGCTAAAGAAAATCTCACACAAACCCTAGCAAAACAGGAATCTTTTTGGAAGCAAAAGTCAAGAATTAAGGGGTTAACCGAAGGTGATTTTAACATAAAGTTTTTTCACAAATTAGTTTAAAAAACACAAAAATTAATTGATTTCAAGAGTAAAAGACTCTAATGGTTATCAGATATATAATCATAATCTTATAGGAAATGAAGCAATAGCTTATTTTTCTGATCTTCTATAACATGATGAGTCTGATCAAACTTGAATAAACACAACTTGCCTGCTGGAAAATTTATCCAGCCCAATTACCAGTAATATGAACCAAGAACTAACCAAAATTGTTACTATGGAGGAACTAACTGATACTACAATGAACATGAATAATGACTCAACCCTAGGACCAAATGGTTTTCCGTGATTGTTCTACAAAACATGCTGGCACATCATTAAATATGATGTATTACAAGATATTCATGATTTCTTCAATCAAACAGAAATCCCTAAGGCCATAACTGCAACACTCATCGTTTTAATACAAAAAACAGTTTGCTCATCATTCAAACACTATAGACCTATTAGTCTTTGCAACTTTGAAAACACAATATTTACCAAAATAATTGCCAATAAGCTAAAGCCATTCATAAATGAAATCCTAAGCCCTGATATATCTGCCTTTACATCTGGAAGAGAACTATTAGAAAATGTACTCTTAATGCAAGAAATTGAGCTACATCAACTCAAAATCAAGGAACAAGATAATAAAATTAGACATGATGAAAGCATTTGATAGGGTTTCTTGGTCTTTCTCATTTAAGCTTTTAACTAAAATGGGTTTTGTAGATCAATTGGTTAACCTTATAATTAACAACTTAAGGTCAGCATTCTTTTCAGTTTTAGTTAATGGAATTTTTTTTGAATTCTTCCGAGCTTCAAGGGGTTTAAAGAAAGGAGAGCTCTTATCTCCTTTGTTTTTTATACTAATTGCAGAATCATTTTCAAA
Source organism: Rubia tinctorum (assembly GCA_032355605.1). Lineage (NCBI taxonomy): Eukaryota > Viridiplantae > Streptophyta > Magnoliopsida > Gentianales > Rubiaceae > Rubia > Rubia tinctorum. Next base: position 6,546 of record JAULKM010062873.1, on the reverse strand, counting down.
ATCACTGAATTTATATTTTACTACAAGCTTTTAAAGAACATGCTTAATCTAACTCACCTTGTCTTTGCTAATGATACAAAAATCTTTCTTAAATACACAAAGTCAGGAAAAAAAAACTCATGAGATTTTTCGAAATTTAAGAAAAAACTCCTGGACAAAGATTAACTATGAGAAATCTTCCTTTCTCATATTCAAAATTGCTACTCCAAGAATAATTAATCAGATCAAATTTGAAACACGAATGGTTCAGGGAAAGTTTACTTTAAAATACTTAGGCTCCCCAATTTTTATTGGAAGAAAAAATAATTCCCATTACCTTAACCTCCTTAACTCTATTAATTCCAAAATCTTATAGTGGCAAAACAAGCTGCTATTACAAGCAGGGAGGATGGTCTTAATTAAACACGTTATATCATCTATTCATCTGCATATCATAATTGTTCTTAAACCTACAAATCACATCATCAATAAAATCCACAGGATAATTTCTTAAACCTACAAATCAAACCATCAATAAAATCCAAAAGAAAATGGCAAATTTCTTCTAGAAAACCAAAACATCAGTGAGTCAATCTTGAAGAATATGGAGATCCTTTGAGAAACTTTGTTTCCTCTTTGATGAAAATGGTATTGGGTTTAAGAATTTACATCTTATGGGATAAATTCATGGATTCAACACCAATTAACCACCAAACAACAAGAACTTGGAAAAGAATAAAGGAAGTTGATGATCTTGCCATTAAATAGCTCTCAAAATGGGATTAGAGCCATATCCTTTGTTAACATGGGTTTTGGAGATAAAGGGTGTGGAGAAAAGCTACTTGTCTATGGCTCTTCCACTTTAGAATATATAGCCACAAATAGCCAAACTCAAACATATTTACTCTTATTGATTTTTTTCTTTAGGGCCTTGGAGCCTGATAAATACCCCCTTACTAAGATGAGTTTTTTATATTAAAAAACAAATGATTTATGGCATTATATTCGATTGTGTTTGGCATTATATTTTTGTGAAAATATTTATATTGATATATGATGTTGTTTATGTATAGGGATGATTCATATGTAGCCGTTTCAAGGGAGAATTGTTACTCCACAAATGTGACTACATATGTGTTTCCTAGTCAGATGGAAACTTATGTCTACCTGCAACGAACTACCGGTCGTGTAGGATTTGAAATTGTCATGTTGTATTACAATAAAAATGAGAATGGACCCAAATGATATATTGTATTTCCAATCGGGGTTAGAAGGATAAGGTTGTCGATATGAGTGATTCAGATGTTGTCCGAAGTAACACATTGACAAGAAGTTGTGATTTCCCCTTCATGATTGTCATGCGAGGGAGTAACATAGAGAATGGTTGGAACATTAAACCATGTAAAGATTCTCAGCGAGGGACAGATAACCACTAATTTTCAGTATACGCTGAGGGGAATAAATAGAGTAGCGAGCTTCATGCTGAAGCAAAAAAAATGATAAGAGACTTGACAGATCGAGAAAGCTCCAAGGCATATAATTGTGAGCCTTGCTCGTTCATATCCCAACATTAATCAAACTATTAGGCACGTGTATAATGAATGATCGGCTTATAGAAGAGAAAGTTGAGGCATGTGAAATACAGCTGAGAATTGTTTGCACCTTGCCACCTCTAATGGGTAAGTTACTAGTCACCGTACTGCTACTGATGGTACTTTGACCCATTTATTCATGTCTCATCCCAAAATTGTTATGCATTTCATACTTATCCATGGATTGTGGCCATCGATTCAACGTAAAAGATGGATCGACGCGAGATGTCATTCATTGAGATGGTTGGCATATTTCCATGTAACCTGAATTTCTTGATCGCCTATGCAATTGTCTTCAAAGAAATGGCTGATACTTATGAGTCGGTTCTTCGCACACTGAGAAACTTGCTTGTTGATGGGCCGTTTCATGATTTGATAGTCACAGATCATGAGTCGGGATTGATTAGGCCAATTTGGGTTGTGCTTCTAGGCTCGAAGTATTTGCTTTGTATTTTGCATATTAGCAAGGATGTGGAGGCACGTTTAACCATGTTAACTGGGAGTAAGAGGAATGGGGTATCCTTCAAAAGTGGTGCATAGTCATGGGTTTGCAATGCCTCCACCATTGCTGCCTATGAAAAATCATTGACAAATTTGAGGGCAGGTTGGTTATGGAGCGAAGGTGTAATTAATTATGTTCAGATAACAAGGCTTGACCCCTATGAGGTGAAATTTGTTTGGACATGAATGAATGGATTTCTTCATTTTGGGAACACAACTACATGTCGTGTCGGAAGTGTACATTCGTCATTCAAAGGGTAGTTACATACATCTACTTGTTCCTTGGATACGATATGGAGGTGTGTCGACCTTTAGATAGCCGCCCAGATTACTAAGATCAAGGACAACCTCAAAAAATCAATGATACACACTAGTAGATTATATCGTACATCCCTTTTCAACAACTTGTTTAATAATGTGTCAAAATATTGCCCGTAGAAATTGATGGCTGAGCAAGCAAGGATTGCTACAACTAAAGGACAATTTCATGCATATTGTGGTTGTGTACTACTGACGGAATACCTTATAGATGACAATTGATTAGGGAATCATCTTGTATTTGGATGACATTCATCTACTATTTAGGACACTGGTATTAGGTGATGACTCGCACAACATGAAAAATATTTTTGGGGGATGATGAGGAACAAGCATTGTTGAACAGTCAATTAGAAGAGCTAGCAAGTAGTGACTTATCAGCTCGCCATTGGGTTTCTAGTTACATAGAGGGGCAGTTGCATCCAGAGAACTGTGGCCGTAAAGAGATAGATAATGTTACAAGGATACGAGGTAGACAAAGTGATCATATTTCGCAGTTAAGATCTACTAAGTGGTCACCGAGCTACCATAAGCATGTGAATAAGTGGTACGTGTCATCTCTTAGTGGGCGTAGTTCGAGGTATCCAGGTCGTAGTTCATCAAGGAGTCGACATGTTAAGTATTCTAACCATTCTAAAGTCTTTTTATTGTAATATCATAGTGATATTACTCGCTAAGGGTAAAAATATTATGTTATGAACAAAATATTTCTCCCACAACGACATTCCCCTATATTTAAATTTTCCCCAACATTATCATGCGTTACATCGAGGGTTGGAACAATGTGGAGGGTGATGGAAACTATGGCTTCAGATGCGTCGCAGATGGTTTCCATGTAGATAGTGAGGATGACTCGTCTGGAGTGCGTCAGGCAGCATTTCATGAGTTATCGACTCATTGGCCTTGTTATGTTCCCATATATGGTTCAAAAGAGGTTGTTGAATTGGCCTAATTATTGACTCATTGGCCTGATTATTTCCAATATGCGGTTCAAAGGAAGATGTTGAATTGGTATTATTATCGAATCATTGGGCTTATTTTGTTCCCATATACAGTCCCAACCCACCCGGCTCTCCCCATCTATCGAGACATACTCACCCCGACCTGCCTCACCAATGCTAGCCGAAACTCAACCAACCAACCACAACCCTCCTCTTGAAACCCAAACACAAAAAAATCTAACATTTTCAGAGATTCAAGCAATGTCCGCCGGTGGCGGTCAGTGGTCGGCGGCATCCACCCACAGCGGACGAGTGAAGGTGGTGAGCAGGTGGGATTGACCGAGAGGAAGGGATGGACTTTTCTTTCCCAATTGTTTAACCTAGTTCTCTTATTAATAAATATTTGACCCCATATATTGTATAAAATATAAAGATAAATCAATAACATGTATATGTATTTGGGTGTAACCTAGTAAAATACAAGGCGTATTAAGCAACACCATTTATATTTATCAATTAACTCTTTCTAGGAGTTTGTACTCAAGTCATCCACAAGTATGTATGCTAACTCATTTTTTTTCCTTTTGTTCTTGAGAATTATTAAAGATGAGTGCAAGTTCAATTCAAGAAATGTAGAGTTCTTAGTTACATGGATCCTATTTAAATGAACAATATTTATTTTATTTTAATATTTATTTTATTGTAGTCAAAGATTTTTAATTAGATGTCATGAATTTTTTTTAAGTTAAGGCACCATGAAGGTGCAGGGCATATATTAGGTGCCCCTAACCTTTGAAAAAAAAGTAAGTATAATTACATGAAGAGTTGGTTTCCGAATAGAGATAATTACAGAGTGAAGTGATCCAAGTCATAAGAACTCCTCCCCTGTGTCGAACTTAGCTTTGCCAGACTTCTAATTACATAATATAGTAACTCTATATATGCATACTTTGAAAACTATTTCAAAAGAACTAGTTCAAAACCTAAATGAGAACTAGTTAGCACCTAAATAATAGGTGCCTTGATCCATATGCGTGTTAAATGGAAGTATCCATAAAGGAACTGGATGTAATCACGAAGGGATCCAAAAGAAATGTATAGATCAAACTGTAGTTGGCCATAAACTTCATCCAGACCAAAAAACATGTAGCAACTCTCTAATGTTGTCACTGCTACTATAGAGTGCATCAGCAACAAATCTACTTCTGCTATGGAGTGCAACTATAAACCTGGAGCTATGGAGTACAATTGGCAGCATCCATTTCTGTAGACAGAAGCCACTCTTCTGAAACGTAGTTAGTCTAACGTACATATTCCGTCCATCATTTGCCCCGTAAAAAGAAGAAAATCTTCAGCAACATCCATTCTTGTGTTATATATGAAACCTTATATCAGGGATTTGTTGTTTATCTAAACAAACAAGTCCTCTGATTCTCCGGTTAAGATCTGACCAATCTCAGATGCCACAAGTCATTTGTAATTTAGAAATAGCATCAGCCACTTGATTTCCTTCCCCAAGTGTGTGAGTGAGAAAAGTAGAATCAAGAAGCTTATGGGTATCATATACCAGGTTATATAATTTACAATGTACCAAAATCTGATTCCACTACAAATTTATCATTATTTTTGCACTGATACAATATGATTCCACTACAAATTTAGTAGAGAAAGTTTGTGCGAACAGAAAACCTTCATGTATAGCTAAAATCTCACCATGGATGGCTGAAGTAGCTCTCAGCCTAATATACTTTGCAAAGTTAAAATCACCCCTTTCATCTCTTATGATCATACCTATTCCAGTCCAAAAGGTTGTAGATAGTCATGATGCATCCACATTTATCTTTAAAAAACCTCGTGAAGGTTTTTCCCACACAACTCTAACAATTCTCAGTTTTGTAGCTGGTGTTCTGAAGTTAGGTGCAATTTCTTCCAATTCCAAAAATTGATCTCTAACATTCCTTTTTTGAAAATATCTGACTTAGTAAGTTTGAAAAATAAGCTCGTTAATTTCAGAAATTGTGTGTGCTGTGTTACAAGGTATAGAATCATAAATGCTTCTATTTCTTACTTTTCATATAAACCAGCAGACTATACTTGGCATAATTCCAACCAAATTTGAATGTAAAGGTGAAAGACCCTGAAATCTCAAGTAAGAGAAAAGTCTATCTCATAAAGTATCAAACTTAACCAAAGGTATATTAACAAATCTATGGATCTGATCTCACACACTTAGAGCAAAAGGACAAGAATTAAAAGCATGATCAATTGTATCCTTACTGTTACAGTTAAAGCATTTAGAAGGCAAGTTGAACCCTAAAAATACCAGGTCATCATCAAATGGAAAAAATGAATTCAGTAACCTCAACATAAATATGGATATTTTCTTTTGGATTCTGCATTTCCATATTTGTTGACAGGATGAGAGAGTGCCTGAATTTCTACTGACAAGTTTGTATGCTGAAGAAAAGCTGAATTTTCCTTGGAGATCAGGCTTTCAGATGATTTTGTCCTTCCTTCCTTCAAATATCCTTGCCTCCTGTAATAAAGAAACTAAAGTAGGGTTAATTACAGGAGGTATAAACCTAAAAAAATCTTGTTTCTGTCTTGTGAAACTAGCAATAGTTGTGTCCAAAGGCAGGAAAAACATCCCAGTTCCAGTATGTTAATGAGTGGACCATGATCTATCCAGTTAGCATACCAGAAGGGGCATTTACTTCACCATGAATCACCCTAGAATTTGTTTCAGCCAAAGTATTGATTGAACAATTTTTTTAAATTTTGTGATTGCCTGTTAGAAGGTGCCAAAGACCAGATCAATTGTGTCTAAAGTGCCTTACCAATTTGAAACTTCCACCAGAGTTTCAAAGCACATGCTTTAATTGTACCTCTAATAGATCTGAAGCCTAAGGAATTACTGCTAATAGGTTTGCATAATCCAGTCCATTTCTTCCAATGTCTTTTCAGCTTATCATCTGTTTCTCCCCAGAAGAAATTAGCCATTTTCCTTTCCATCATTTTCACTATGTGTTTTGTTGGCCTAATAACTGACCATATGTGCTGAAAAGCTGGAATAATTGATGAGACGTCAAATTCATGTGTTTTCCGAAGCATTTAACATCTCTTTTGTTACGTTTTTTCTGCAAGATTGCTAGATTTAGGTAGGTTTACATCATAAGGGGTTTAGATGACCGTTTTTGGTTTTTGTATCTAAATCC
>JAULKM010062862.1:0-12258 GCA_032355605.1 Rubia tinctorum | reverse complement strand
TGTTAGCGAACTAGGTCTGGTGACCCCTGCTGGAAAGGTCGTGTGGGGTAAGTAGCATCGGTGTTTCCTGCGATTGATGATATCCCTGCTCTGTTTACTCTGTATATTCTAATTGTTTCTGTTTTGGTTGCAGGAAAGTATGCTCAAGTTACAAACAACCCTGAAAATGATGGTTGTATTAATGCAGTCTTGCTAGTTTAAGAAAGAACATACTAAAAAATGTTTTCTTTTTGCTAGTGTAGTAAGTTCATCTGGTTTCCATATGAGCTAACCAGTCGTGTAATCTGATTAAAAATTTTGTACCAACTCATGTAAGTTCCTTCACTCTACCATGATCCTAAATTCATTCCTGACAATTTTCTACCCATTGTGGTCACTACAATTGTCGAAGAAGAACCCTTTTTCTTTTACAAAATGTACGCTAATTGATAGTAACATTTGGCCTCTCATGTTCCTGGTCAGAAGTAATCATCTACTGCAAACCTGTGATGAAGATTGATTCTGTAGTAATTTTAAAAGCCACACCTTTAACAATATGGATAATGACCTTAGAGCAAGTTTAACTGATACAAGAAGTATGAAGCATGACATGAGGACTAAATGCATCAATGGAGCTTGTAAAGCCTCATCTGAAGTGGAAAAGCTTATAATGATCATGGGGAGTAGGGTAAATATCCAAGAAAACTGAATACAAAATCAGGCTAACCCAATCAGTTTTGACAATGATATTTTGCCAAGTCTCGAGTTAAAAGTGAGCGACTTAATGGACAACGACAAGGCTTGGGGAATGCCGCATGTTCTATTTAAAACACGGACAATGAGGGAAATCACGAAGATCCACCTCCCACAACACAGTTCTATGGTGAGGGATTATCAAGTACGAATTTATTTATTTATTGGAAAAATACACAGTGAAATCTGGCTACCACGTAGAATGAGAGGGAAATAGGAGATTACAATAAGAAACTCCTAGTTATCATCATTTTCTAATTTTTCATTCTCATTCATAAAATTCAAAGTACAAATGAATGAAACACATATACTCCCTCTGGTCCTCTCTTTATGACATTCTTTCCTAATATACATGGTTTTTATTAAATGACTCACTTTCACAATTTCCATTTAAAGGGAAGACCAAGGTTCTGAATTCCAGTTTTACCCCCCACATTTCTAAAATTTTACACCATCTATTCATTCACTTTACTCTATAATTTCACCTAACCCACACACTAAAGGGCATTTAGTCTGATCATGCCCATTCCCATTTTTTTCCCAAAAAAGGGACATTTTAAAAATAAGTGTGCCAAAAAGTTAGGCCATAAAAAGAGGACCAGGTGGAGTATATTACATCCAACCCATTTTATTTTGCAAGTATGTAAATCATATTTGAACAGTAACATATGGTAAATGACACTAGAACTTTAACTTTTGTATTGGACTCATGCAATATTCAGACTTTGTTAATGATTTGTTAATGACTGTAACCTTTAAGAAAGATTTTCAATTGAATGACAGTAGTGCCGGTTGGCAAAAATTTTCGGACAAGCTAAACTTCAATAAACCCGGTCGTAACCCGAAAGATATAGTACTCGAAGTTGCTGAAAGTTCTCCCAAAGTGCTTCCTTTGAGGATTCCTTGAACTAGCAAAGTGCCACCAGTTTTGTACTGTTTGAATGCTCTATGTTATAATAGAATATTCTAGAGACTACATTAGGGTTTAGACATTTACTTTTCTATCTCTCATGTACTCTATTTATTCACTCCGTTATCTAAACCCCAAATCAAAGGGAATCCACTTCTAAAAGATATTAGAGCAGTGTTAGCTTCTTGCTTTATTCTTTCTGATTTCTTTTTCTTCTCTCCCCGATCAAATTCGGTCACCGCCGCTGGTGACTGTTAAGCTATTTCTAGAGATTTTATTTTCCCCTCACGGCATCTCCCTCATCTAATATTTTAGAAAGCCCAAACATGGCATTACTATGACATTACCTACCTTAACAACGTAGACGATAAAAATGTACCCATATTGAAAACTAAAAAATAATCAAAAACCGAAATATGAATCACAATATGTGCCTAGTAAAGAACCATCACAAATTGTGGATATTAATAAGTCAAATTATTCAATCAAGTATTTTTGAAATGAATATGAAATACAAATTTCTAACGACACTGTCTATAATTAAACATAATTGCAACAATATTTAGGAACTTTATTTTCTCCATTTTAATGAAAATTCTCGTTTAAAATTGTAGGTTAAAATTAGTATTATTCTATATTTTATTGATTATATATAACCAACGACTCCATCTCCCGCGAGTCCATATCATAGTGAGAACATGAGCAAATCACGAATAATGAAAACATATAATAGAATAATTTCAAAATTGTGTCTAATTTACTATTTTCAGGGTCTTTTATCAAAATTCGGGGTCTAAAATAACTAATATATTTGTTCTTTAAACACATCTACCTTTTATTTATGTTTTAAAAATGTACCTTTTATCTTTTAAAATTAAAATGGTACTAAAATTGTACCACTTATAAATGTAAAATACCTTATGGATATCTTTCAGAAATAAATTTGAAAATAGAGTATACAACTATGAATTTTAATTAAAAGGGATACCTTCAGAACATTGATTAGTGTGCATTAGACAAAGATTAAAATGTAATTGTGACAAACTCTTTTCAAAAGTTTATTTGTTAATATAATACTTGTACAGTTGTATGTTTTGTTTCTTGATTTATGTACCCTTTATCTCAACCCGTTGTCCAGAAAGAGAAATGACTAAATTTTATTTTAGCTAGAAAAATTGTCCAAACTTACCCTTCTAAGTCACCATCACAACCACCGCTAGCCACCACCTTAATTATGTCGTCTTTAACTCACCAACGTTGGGCAAGGCCCGAAGTCTCTCCTAGCTCTAAGAAATGGTTCCCTGGCGACCAACTCCTCTCCCCCTCCGAAGACCTCCCCTCCACCACCCTTCACCGTCATACGACCAGTGGCGGAACCGGGGGATGGCGAGGGGGTGATGGCGCCACCCCTAGGTTCCGGTAGCCCAAAAATTACTGCTAAGGGCCGTCGGAAGCCATGGATTCCGCCACCCCTTCGTCAACAGCGGAAGCCGTCCATTCTCAGTCGTGGAAGATGAACGGAGAAGACGAAGCAATTTTCCCTTTTTTTGTTTCCCGCCCTATCAAAACGACGGCGTTTTGATATGTTAAACGACGTCGTTTTGATAAGGTATCTGCCAAAAATATAAGGCCGATTGGGCCCAATCGGCCCAAGTCCAACCCAAACCCTAAATGATATAACATTAACATTTCATCAGCCTTTTCGAGTGCCTCCTTCTTCAGACTTCAGCTCCGGTTTCGTGCTGTAACCCACCACCGCCGCTTTATCGTTTTCCGCCACTGCACCCAACCGAGTCGCTGCCGACCGACGCCGCCGTTCATCCACCGCGCCGTCCGCCATCACCGTTGAATCTGGTATGGCATTATGCGTGGAATTTTTTTTACTCTATTTTCAGCTACCCCTTGCCTGAGCTCCTGGTTCCACCACTGCATACGACCGTAGCCACCTCCATATATCGACCTCCAGTCCATCATATGACCCCATATCTTCCACAACCTCCTCAAAATCATTCCTCCTCAAGGAACCCCTCCTTACACTGCCCTCCATCCAGCACTCCGTCGACGAGATCACCTTCGAGGTTTTAGGCTTCCTATCCCTCTTCGTCTCCGAAAATCCCTCTTCCACCTCTACAAGGCCTCCCGGAGGCCCGACAGGCTCATCTCAAAGGTCCAGTGCAGCCTCGTCATGGATTGGGCTTTAGCTTCACGGCTGTCGTCCCTTGATTTTATTTGTGAGGTTTTTCTTTTATGATTACGAGCAAAGGAGTGAGCGTGAAGAGGGGAAATTGTTTGCTGTTTGTAGGATGATTGAGAACAGGGAATTGTTCAGCTTCAACATGCGCTGCCCCTAAATTTGATAGTGGGTTTTAATGATAGATAATATTGTGAAATATTAGTTTTTCAAGAGTAAGTGTGTCTTTTGATATGTTGAATTATACTTAAATGAAACGTGTGCAGATTTAGCTAAAATAGACCAAAAAGGAAATTTTGCAAAAATGGTTGGAACGGATGGAGTATGATTTTTTAAACCACACTTCTAGGTTAAAAACCATAAGAAGCATCACAAGGAACCCTACGTACCCAAGCTATTTTCTACCCTGTGTTCATTACTAGGTAGATTAAAATTAACTTTGACATATCTAAAAGATGATAAAAATTAAGTGATGTGCAGCAAGTGATCCACAACTCCCTTGATTTCCCAAAGGAGCAGCCAAACGATTCGGAAAGAACTACCGAATTTGTGCAACTTAGCAATTTCAAATAACTCCTTGTCATTGAAGTCTGAATTGCACGTAAACATGCTTCTGCTTCCGCTTGTAGGGGTGAAATGGCCACAAAGAAATCTGATCCTTTTGAGATTGAGGCTGGTGAGAACCGTGCTACAAGGGATAGACATGTGCAAACTCGTAATGGCTTATTATGCAGATTCGTGATCTTCTTCGTTGTTGCCTCAAAAAATTATGAACATGTGCGCATCCAATTCATCAATATCATTGCTCCTGTCTAAAACTTGGATTAAACTACAGTTGCTTAGATTTGGAGGGAGTATGTTATTCTTATACCTTTTTTTCCCTATTTGTACACTTGTCCGACATTTAAATTTTGACTCGATGCATTATTATTTATAAAAAAATAATTTTAATTTAAATGTAGATTACTATTTAATTCTAAATTTTAATCAAAAGTGGACCTCATTTGAGAAAAATATTGAAAATGTAACTGTGATAAAATATTTGTGAAAGTTTATTTGTAAATATAATAATTGTACAATTGTCTAACTCTGGCATTAAATTGTGACTCAATGTATTATTATTTATAGAAGAAATATTTTCTGATATATTACGCTCTCTCTCTATAATCTAGCTAGAGTTTTATCTTTCATATTTTTTTTAAAAAAATATATTAAATAAAACTCTAATTATATTGGGGAAAATGGGCTTGAATCCGCTCTTCGAGCCAATAAAAAAACTAGGCCCTCAAGTTGTGGCCGCATTAATAATTGAGATTTTTGATGGTTTAATTAGTTCGGCTATTTGCAGGGCTACTTCATCAACTCAATTAATAAAATATAGAGCGAAAGTACATACATAACCCTACATAATTCACATAAGTGCAAATATAACCACTGATAATTTAAAGTACAAATATAACCATAAATAGCTAGTGTATGTGCAAGGTTTATGAGTCACTAACTCTCCTCTCTCTAAAATTCGCTAACCTCTCTCTTCCCCCAATTTCTTTCTGTAACAGCTTTCTTCAACGGTCATCCTCCGGCAATGGCGGATCTGCCATGGTCAACCACCAACACACAAAAATCCTCCTTCGCCGACAAATTGAAGCAACAAAACTCCTTGCCCAATCCTATTGAGCTCCATCCGCATTTCAATTTCAAAGGAGAGGTTGTTGTTCTGTATCCGGAAGAAGAAATTGATCAATTAGCAATTCCATTCTCAAAAGCTTTGATTGGCAAGTTCAGCAGGGGGAGGCCTACAATGGAGTACATCCGAAAGCAATTTCAGACAATCGACTTTAAAGGGGAATCCCACATTGCTGCCATGGATGGTCGTCATGTTCAAATTACCTTCGACCTAGATGAAGACTAGCATCGATGTTGGTTAACGAGAACCTGGTCGCTGGGAGGCAATATCATGAGAGACCTGAAATGGACCAAGAATTTTGATTACGATGAAAAATCATCCCTAGCACCAGTGTGGCTCACAATGGAGTATCCTCCGGTACACTTCTTCCACCCTATTGTCCTTACTCATATTGGTAAAGCTTTAGGTGAATTTCTCTTTATTGATTCTCTCACCAAAAACTTAACCAGACCATCTACCATTAGGTTGTGTGTGGAAATGGATGTTTGCAAGCCCAGACCAAATAAAATTAGATTAGGTTCTATTGGCTGCAAAAAACCTATAATATCATTTATGAGGACTTCCCTGCCTACTGTAAGAAATGCTATAAACTAGGCCATGCTGAAGATAAGTGTAGGCTGAATATGATTACTGATGATGTCTCTAAAGAACCTAAACTCGATGTCCAAAAAAGGAACAATATGGAAGCACACACATCCTTGCATGATGCCCAAAAAATGCCTAAACAATTGCCTAAGGTTATTGTATCAAAACAGAAGACACCTACTAGGATTGATCTCAGGAAAGAGGCTAGATTATACATAAAAAAGATGTAAAGTGGAAGAAATTTGAGATAAAAAGGTGAGATCAACGGAGATAAATGGACTTTCGTCCATTCATATAGAAGATTCACCACAAAACTGGTCTGTACCAAGACAGATACAACATAGGAATAGTCATGATAAGCCAAGTATGATAAGTAGCTCAGAAAAGGTTAATCCATTATCTAGCACTAGTCACCACTCAATTCAATTTGAGAAAAATGAAGAAATTATCCCAGAATCCCTTTCCACTACCTCTATTTCCAACAGGTTTGACATTCTATAACAAGATGAATCAGAAGTGGACATAGATGAAAACGCAAACATCCTGCAGTAACACATGATCCAAAATGAAGAAGATTCAAGTCCAGAGGATGATTACCAAGACAGCATGGATGACTCAAAGGGTTACAAAACCACCAACAAGGAAGCTCATCTCACCAGCATTCAATGATGATACACTTTGCTCTAAACTAAGAGATTCACAGGATTCTCTAAACCTAAAATTTTCTCATTTGATGTGGAATCCAAATAGATCTCCCATTAACAACCCAATTCTTCCTTTGCAGGTCCAGAACTCTGAAGATAATCTATTGGGAGAAAAAATCTATGCAGATGCTGAGAGTTTATGTGATGAAAAGGAAGCAGATGCTAAAAATGCTAAAGATGAAAAGGAAGCTGCATCATGCTCCCAGCTGGTATATATATGAGGATAATTATCCCAAACTGTCTACTAAACCAAAAAGAAGTACCAGGTTAGCAATTAAAAACAGTGTTAAATATGGTAAAAATGCATGCTAATATTTTGTTCTGGAATGTTAGAGGTCTAGGAACTTCAGAAAAAAGACTTAAAAGACTTTCTTATAAGCACAAAATATATTTATTAGCTGTGTCTGATCCTAAAGGGAATTTGGACAGTAGGGAATCATACCAGAAAAGACTATGCTTTAGAAACACTTTGAATGCAAACCATAAACAGATATTTTTCATTCACAGAGAATATTGGTTAAGTTGATATCTGAGCATGAATTTTTCATTGGACTTAAAATAACTGGAATGGAAGAAGGCAACTCAGTTGAAATATTTGTAGTTTATTCACCACAATCTAACACAGATAGGAATAAAATGTATAAAGAAATTATAACCCTTGTTAAAAATGATCATACCATATTGGGGGGAGATTTTAATGCAATTAGGAATCTAGATGAGTACACTGGACCAGCCTCTCCGGACATGAACACAATTAGAGACTTTGATAAGTTTATAAATAACCTAAAGCTTTGTGAGATTAACACATTTGGTAATAACTATACTTGGAATAATCATAGAGCAGTTAATTCTATTTGAAAAAGACTGGATATAGTTCTAGCTAACCAAACTTTTAGTGATCATTTCAATAAATCATTTATCCAGTTAATGAATAAAACCACCTCAGATCACTCTCCTTTGCTCTTAGAGATCAGTTCTGACCAGACTACATATCCTCGATCATTTAGATTTCAGGAAATGTGGTTCTTAAGAAAATACTTCCTCAAAATAATATAAGAGAGTTGGAATGAGCCACTTGAAGCACATGGTCAGCTTAGGGTAGTTTTAAAACTGCATAGATTGAAAAATGAGATTAAGCATTGGAATAAAATGGTCTTTGGTAATTTAAGAGATAACATAAAAAATTGTGAATTAAGGGTTGTTGAATTATAGGAAACTTATGATAAAAAACATGATATTTCTCAGAGAATAGAGTTGAATAAGGCTAGGGTTGTACTAACTAGATAAATATTTGAAGAGCACACCTTTCTAAAGAAGAAATCTAAATGAAAATTGGCTAAGGGATGGGGACGGCAACACTAAATATTTTCATAAAGAAATCTCAGAAAATAAGGCTAGATTATCTATACTTAAAATAAAGGAAGCTGATAATCCATGGAAATATGGGCAGGAGCAAATAGGAGAAACAACGATTAGGTTTTTTAAAAATCGTAATCCATGGATATATGGGCAGGAGCAAATAGGAGAAACAACGGTTAGGTTTTTTAAAAATCGCTTGAATGATGAAAACACAAACAAATTTGGAGAAAACCTCTCCATTTTACTTCAAAAATGCAAACCTATAGTGACTGATGCACAAAATTGAGAATTACTTAAGCCTATCACTATAGAGGAGGTTAAATCAACAGTTTTTAATCTTAACCCTTCAGCAGCACCGAGTCCTGATGGATTTACTGGTTTTTCTTAAGGAAATCATGGCATATTATATATAGAGACCTACATCAAGCTGTTCTAGAGTTTCAGTTAGGAGTTCCAATCCCAAGGGCCATTGGCAGCACTTTTATAACCTTAATCTCTAAAAATCCAACCCCAGTTTCCTTCTCTGAATATAGGCCTATTAGTTTGTCTAATTTCACAAATAAACTAATGGCTAAAATACTTGCTGACAGGATCAAACCACTAATGAACTCCATTATATCTGAAGAACAATATGCTTTTATCTCAGGCCGAGACATAGTGGATAACATTCTTTTGATGAAGGAAACAGTGAGATTAATTGATATGAAAACTGAATCACTTAATTTAATCCTTAAAATTGATACGATGAAGGCTTTTGATAGAGTTCTAATGTTAGGATTAGGTTTCCATGGTAAGTTTGTTAAAATCATCATGAACAATCTAAATGCTGCATGGTTTTTTGTACTGATAAATGGGGTGCCTCAAGGTTTTTTCAAACCATCCAGGTGTTTAAAACAAGGGGATCCCTTGTCTCCATTTCTTTTTAACATATTATCTAAAATATTCACACTCAATATGAAAAAACAGTTCCTTTCACATAATCTTAAGTGTTTTAAAACTCCAGGTAACTCAATACCATTAACCCAGCTTTCCTTTGCTGATGATACAACTATTTTAATATTTGGAACAAAAAAAACTTTAACAAACTTAATGAAATTCATTGATATTTTTCGAAGCGCTAATGGACAAAAAGTAAATTTTTCAAAAAGTCAATTTTATTCAGGTATATTAAGTAAGATAAAAGAAAAGGAAATCATTAGAATAACATGAATGAAAAAAGGTTCTCACTTTTTTCATATATGGGAGTTAAAATCTTTAAAGGAAGAAAACTTAACCTTCATTTCACTCATTTGATAGATAGAATAGAACACAGATTGGAAAATGGGAAAAATAAATGGCTGTCCACTGGAGGTAAGTTAGTGTTGATGAAGCATATTCTATGTTTCATTCCTCAACATTATTGGTCAGTAATAGCACCAACAACTCATACTATAGAGGGAATGGAAAGCATTTTGAGTAATTTCTATTGGGGGAGGACTGAAACGGGGTTAAAGAGACATTGGATATCTTGGCAAAGGATTTGTTACCCAACCAAGGAAAATAAACTAGGCTTGAGAGGCCTTTCCACAGTTCTATCTTTCTCAGCAAAGATATGGTGGAAACTCCAGATGGGAGCATCACCTTGGGCTAGATTTTATGTGGTCACTTCCAGATAATTTTAAAACATCTGAAACCTGGACTAGATACAGAGACATAGATAGGTTCTGTCAAATGAATTCTCAGGTGATCATTGGAGATGGAAATGCAAACATATGGACTGCAAATTGGACAGGAGTAGGACCTCTTATCAAACTATGGCCAGTACATGTCTAAATACTTGATCCATTTTTACAGATTAAAGACATCAAGGTACGATTTCCTCATCTAGTTCCTATTTTATCTCAATATTTATGGAAGAGATGAACAAGGATTTGACATTTACAGATGACAAGGACATACTCATTTGGAAACTTGAGATTAATTGAACCTTCACTATTAAGTCAGCCTATTTGACTCTCAGAAATAAAAAAATGACATTCCAATTCTAACAAAGGTATGGAATTCAATAATTCCAAACAAAATCACAATTTTTTCTTGGAAATTATTGAATAACTCCTTAATTTTTGATAACATTGTTATGCGCATGGGTTTTCGTTTACCGTCTAAATGTATACTTTGTGATAATTTGGACACTTTGAATAATTTTTTTTAATGAGTGTCATGTTGCTGCACAAATCTGGAGTAATTTTGATTCTTTAATGAGCTTACCAATTAGATCATTCCATTCTATCTCTGAGAGGTTGCACTACTACTTGAACTTAACAGCATCTTTTAAGCTTGGACTTTCTATTCTAGTTAATTTGCCAATGATTAATGCATGGGAGTTATGGAAGGCTAGAAATCATTTGATTAAGGAGAATAAGAACTTCACTACTGATGTTATCTGGGCAAGAGTTTGGGAATTTTCCCTAATGATGTACTCGGTTCATAACCATCCCCAATTCTCTTCTTCTGATAATGTCTTCTGATTGCATGTTCTGACCCCAATCACGAGAAACAAAAAAAAGAGTGAAAATCACAACAATTTCATGGGAAAAACCAAAGCAGGGCATTAAAGTTAATTGTGACGCCTCTTATGTTAATGCATCTGCAGGTCTGGGAATAGTATCAAGAAACGTATATGGGGATCCAAATCATGCTATATCTAGACCTGGAGATCATTTGGTCTTATCTCCCCTTCAAGCTGAATTGTTGGCTATTTTTGCATGAATGAATTGGTGTGTTGATTGTAGATCCTTAGTAACTTTTGAATCAGAATCAAAACAAGTTGTTGACATTATCAATGGAATCTCCAAACCGTTATGGGAGCTGATCCATTTGACAAGAAACATTAAAGCAATCCAAGATGGCAAGGCATTCAGAATTCACATGTATTCAGATAGGCCAATCAACCTGCAGATTACTTAGCAAAGTTGGCAAACAAGAGGAGGCAGTCCTCGGATTTTGAAGAAATCAAAAGATCAACAGACTTCCAACTGATGATACGAAGGGATTTTCTCTTTCCCCATTTTAGAAAGATTATAACTTTTATAGATCCAATAGGGATTCATACATGCTTTAGGTTGTAGAAGTAACAACTGTCTGGCCATTATTACTCTAACACAGGGGTGGAGGAATTTTGAAATGGAAACACAGTTTTTAACTTCTACAATCAAATTAAAGTTAGCTATTGTTTTGCAAAACTCATAATGGTCAAAGTTATTGGCCTTTTGTTAATCCCTTTAGGGATTTTGTTGGTTTTGGGGATCCAATAAATAACCCCACCTCATTAACATGGGCCTTTCACTTAATATATATATATATATATATAGAGAGAGAGAGAGAGAGAGAGGCTATGACAAATCTCTGTTTTCTATTCCAAAAAAACCTTTTCTAGCCCTATGATAATCTTTTCTACCTACCGTATGTATATATATATAGTGTATCATTTGACTCAAGAAAATAGTCAAAATCTAGGATATTTTTTGAGTCATGGACTGAGGATCCCTTAGAACTAGAGGTGTCAATTCGGTTATTCGGATCAGGTTCGAGTTCGGGTCAAACGGGTTTGGGTTGAAATGGGTCGGGTCAAAACGGGTCGAAGTCTGTTGGTCGGGTCGGGTTTGGGTTGGGTCGGGTTGAAACAAGTTCGGGTCAAAACACGTCGAAGTTTGTTAGTCGTGTCGGATTGGATTCGGGTCGGGTTGAAACTGGTCGAAATCTGTTCGTCGGGTTGGGTCGAGTTGGGTTGGAAAGTGTCGAAGTTTGTTTGTCGGGTCGGATCGAAAAGAAAGCTAGAATAGGAAAGAAGCTAAAATAGGAAAGAAAAAAGTTTTGAAAAATGGGTTACGGTCTCAGCTACTCTTGAACATGTACTAGTATTTTCTAACATTTCTCAAAAAAATATTTATTTAATATTTATATATTTAGGCAAGAATAACAAATTCATGTATTTTGAAGCAATGGATTATGGGATAATACAATTTTGACCCACGGTGTAATTTTCCAATATTGTGTAGAAGTAATTAGTGTTGACTTTTGAGACCCTTCCGTTCACTCATATATGCCCAAC
>JAULKM010062861.1:0-28259 GCA_032355605.1 Rubia tinctorum | reverse complement strand
TGTCAAAGAAGCAGCCGATTGTGACTCTTTCCTCATGTGAAGCGGAGTATGTAGCTGCTAATTCATGTGTGTGCCACACAATTTGGTTGCGAAACCTGTTGAAGGAGTTGAAGTTGCAACAAGAGGAGCCTAACCGTGTGGCCAAACCGATTCTTGACTAAAGCACAAAATTCAATAATTTTAGGAGTAACTTCTGACTTAGCAACTAATAAGTAAACCCAAACTGATCGGGAATAATATCAACTATAGTCAAAAAATAAAATGCACCACTAGAAGATGATGTTTTTAAGGACCACAAACATCACAATGTTTTAATTCAAACAAAGAACTAGCATTCGAAGAACATAAAGGAAAACTATGTCTAGGCTGCTTTGCTCGATGACAAACCGAGCAAGGTACAGTAACATTATTTGTGTTAAAATCATGAGTAAAAACAGAAGACAACACCATAGAGAAAGTATGCCCAAGATGCTAATGCCATAAATTAGAAGACGAAACTGAAGCAACTGTCGGATTAGACTGGAAGATATGAGGACGGTTATTTGTATCCAGCATACGAAGCCAATAAACCCCCCTTGATGTTCACCCACTTCAATCATATTCCTTGTACTAATTTTCTGTAAAATGCAATAATTTTCAGTAAAGAAAGTTAGACATTTTAAGGCAGATAACAATCTAGAGTTTGATAATAGATGGCATCACAGAGAAGGTATATAGAGCACATGAGTAAGAGTAACATCTCCAAAATGAATAGAATCATATTGGGATGCCGATGACACAAAACCATCAGGCAAGATAACATTCACGACATTTACAGTAGTAGTGACATTAATTAAAGAGCCTTTGTCACCCATCATGTGATACGAGGCTCCCGAATCAAAGATCCATGGTAAAATGTACTTACTAGACCAATGGTTGGAAACAACATTAAACTGTTTAAATAAATGTAGGTTCGTACTCCATTTTTCATCAAACAGAGCAGGACCAAAATCAGCATGAGTAAGGGGAAGATGGCCGGCGGCTGGAGCATGTCCAGGTGGGGACACAGCGACGCCGACAAAAAGAAGTGGTGGCTGGCGAACGCTGGCGACCGTCAGTGGTGATAACACTGCCTTCTTGGATTTCTGGTTCAACTCCTTGAACTAATCAGGTACGCTGGTGAGCTTGAAACATGTATCTTTCTCATGACCCTTGCGATGACAGTGAGAGCTTGTGAGATTCTTGTGATCAGCTGTGGTGAGAACTGCTGTCGAATAACCCAATGGTGGAGGGCGTCGTTCAGCATACGTCATAGAGTCAGATGAAGACTCACTAGATCGAATAATAGATTTGTGATTCTCCTCCTGAGAAACAAGGGCATATACGCGCATGACAGGTGGCAAAGGATCGATGGTCTTGATGTTGGACCACAAGGTGTGATAGCCTTCATCAAGTCTGAGGAGAAATTGATAGATCATGTCTTTCTCACGTTCTTAGAAGACTTTGGCAGCATAGTTACAAGTGTACAGAGGTTTGCAAGCTTCAAATGTGCAAACTAAAGGAGGCCGTAGTGATTTGTAAGCACTGAACAACTTCTTCAGTTTGCCAAAATAAATGGCAACAGTTTGACCATTATGCCGACAGTTCTGTATATCTTCACGCATCTGCAGAATTTTCAGAACATCCCCAAGAGTAAATAGGGCCTTAAGATCATCCCACAATTCCTTAACTATGGAATAATAACTGGGAACGCAATGGTGGATCTAGAGTCTGCAAGATCCAACATACAAAAGCGGCTTTAACTTCCGCCCAATCAACTGCATCAGGATGATTATCCCGGGGTTTGGTAATGATTCCATCAATGAAACCAATCTTCTTCTTGGCAAGCATAACACCAGAAATTGCAGCAGACCATTCAAGATAATTTTCTTCACCTTTCAGAATGTTGGGACAGATTAACAAACCATGACCGTCATTGGTACTAAGTTAGTAAGGAACATTCAGAGATCAACCGACAAGGATAGATCCCCCGAAGCCAAATTGTAACTGCAACTGTTTGAGTAAAGCACCAATCACATCACTGGCATTAAGATTCTGTAATCTATTAGTCTCAGCTTCAGCAGCGATGCGGGCTTACTCAGTAGCATCGGAGCTGGAACCAAGAGTAGTCATCTGTGCAGGTCAATATCGCTGAAGAACAGTAGTACGGTGGATCGATGTGGTGGCACATGGAGAAAATGGCGGCGACGCGTGATGTAGCACGCGTGGCTGATTCAGTCACGGACGGACAGCAGGCGGTCACTGCAACTGAAGGAGAAGCTGTGACGGAAGTCTTCTACGGAATCGGCAGAGATAAAACTAGGAAAGCGTTGGCGCGTGGTGAAGACGGCGGCAACACGTTCAGTTGGCGGCGGTAGACTTCGACGAAAATTGGCAGCGGAAAATTTTCTTTGAGGTTTCAGGATTTTAGGCTCTAATACCATGTAGAAAATGAGGGTAATGATGTTTGATTTAATTCATGCTCTGGTGTGCATTATATAGAGGTACAAATACCTTTACAAAAAAGAAAAAAGAATCTAAATCTAATTACAATTACAAGTAATATTCACATTAAACTATTTATTTCCTTTATAGAAGAAGAGATGGGAACGTGATGGGATTATGAAGAGTTGTATAGCGAACATTTGCTGGAAATGTGCATTATTGGTAGAGCTGTCAGTCTCTGACCCGAACCGAAAACTCGACACGTACCGAAATGACCTATTCAACCCTAAAACCTATTTGAATCGAGAGATGTCAATTCGAATCTAAACCAACACGACCGAACTCAACCCGAAACTTAATTATAATCCAAGAAATATAGACCCGACACGAACCTGATACGACCAAATTTAGACCGAAACCTGGTTCCAACCTGAGAGATATCAACCCGAACCTGAACCCGACATGACCAGACTCAACCCAAACCAGAATTCAACACGACCAGGCTCAACCCGATCTAAACCTGTACAAGATTCAACGTGGCCCACAATTAACCCGAACCTTATTCAACCCGATAAATCAACTATATAACCCTACATGTAATTAACTCAAAATACTTTTGGCTTTTGTAATTGACCCAATTTGTAACGATAAAAATTCATTCAGCTCAATATATAACCGATATAAAGTAAAAGTTAATATTTTTATAATTAAACAATTAATTGGTAATCTGAAATATTTATATGCATAAACCCAAAAGTTAATTTCGTTATTATACATAGTTGCATATTGAAACATTTTTCTTGAAAATACTGAATTTTTTAAGCGAATTCCCCCGAGAGGGCGAGAGTAGTGAAAAATTTATAAAAATTTAATATTTTTGTAGGATTTAGTTGTCTTCAGTTGTTAGTAGTTCTACTTCTAAGTTCTAATAACGCGGGTGTCAGAAAGTAGTTTTGTATGAAGTGATTTGTCATACTTGTAAAAATATAATTATTATGAATTCATTTTATTACGTAAGCGTTGTTCATATAAATATTGTCATATTAACCGGTGATTGTTTTTATATTTTCTTATTCAGACCTCTTTGGAGCCTGATCCGAATATGAATTTACAGTTTAATCCTAATCAAAATTTACAGTTTAATTCGAATCCGAATCCGAATTTACAGTACCTAATCCAAATTTAAAGTTTAATCTTTGGAGCCAAAAATGTACTTTTACACATTTTCCTCATTAAAATGGGAGGGAATTTTCTGAACAAAAGTTAAAAAGTAAATGAAAACCCTAACTACCCACCCTCTATATATTCACTACCCTTTTGCTATCCACTACCCCATACAAAAATAATTTTTTTTACCCTTTATGCTCTCAGCAAACATTCCTTCCGCAGGCATACTGGAGCTTTAAAAGCTCTGGTTCTATCAAGGAGTTGCTACATCATCATTGAGCTAGAAAAGATAAGCAGTAGCTTGTAGTATCCGTTCAGGGGCAAAGGCAGGGGCAGTAGCAACAATAAGCAGAAATTTTTAAGGGCAGGCAACAACATTTTTCTTCCATTTCCGTAACAACATTAAGATAGCTGAAGTCATAAGGTCATAAAGATGATACACAAGTATCTAACAGACAAAGAGAGACAAGCTTTGGCAGAGTTCTTGCTGTCGAACCAAAACAATGGGATAATAGGGCTTAGTAAAAGAATTGAAGCAACAACAAAATGAGAGGTATCCATTCGAACTGTAAGCACAATGTGGTCTAGAGTTAAGAATCAGTTAACACCAGGTTAAGTATTGGTTAAGCAAAATGCAAGTATTAGTTAAATACAAAAGCTGAAGTTTATATAAACAAAATCAAGTCCAGGAGTCAATGCCCTGCCAGATGATTAACAGCATGGCTGCATTATATTTTCACAAGCATAAATCAACACAGATTACAGTAATGCCCTGCCATATGCTTAACAACATGGGTGCATTTTTTAACAATAACACATCATCACAGCTAGCAAGGTACCACAACACAATGCATTCTACCATGTAGTTCGGCACTGACAAACACATCAACAAAATGTAAATGTCAACAAGGCTATAAACACAATAGAAGTATCATAAAAATATAAGGCCATCACAGCAGCAGATAAATATAAGACCGGCAAGGCCGTCAAAGCAGCAAATAAAGATAAGACTGGCAAGGCCATCACAGCAGCAAGTAAATATAAAGCCATCAAGGACAAAATAAAATAGCAACATAAAATTATAAGATCGGAAATACCATTCACATAAAAGCAGCAGCAAATACATATAAGGATGGCAAGGTCATTCACATAACACAAAAGGAGCAAGGTTATTCAATAGAGAAGTTTATGATTTTCAAAATCAATAGCAGCCCACTAGGCAATCAATAGCCACCCACTCGACCATAACAACAACGAACTGCAAAAGAACATCACATAATTAGCAAAATAAAATTTTATAAGGGAAATGAAGAGCCGTAAACACTAAAACATTAAGAAAAAAGGATTTTCGGGAAGCACTTAACTTTTATTTCGGCCAGAAACAAAACACAGCAGTGACAGACCTCCAGATCTGAGAATTTGCATCTTTAAAATGTCAAAAAGAACCACGCCATCTTAAAATTTGAAATGAGAACATAACAACACCCTAAAATTGAACAAAAATACTAACATGAAAAGCTTGAAAACATGAACCCTTACATTTTTTGAGTTCTAATATCACAAGGAACGTTTATCAACTCATGTCTGTTAAGATAAACTTAAAAATAAAAAAGAATCAAAGGCGGTTGAAGACCGAGTAGAAAAAATAAAATCAGCGAACAAAGAAATATGAAAAGAAAATGAGAGATTGAGATACTGAGATCAGTTGGCGATAGAGCTGGTCGAAGACAGAGGGGGACGATAAAAGCACAGAGGTCAGAGGCAGAGGAAGACGATGAATAGGGTTTTAGGGAGAGAGGCAAACATTCAAAAGCTTTTACACTAAGGCCTAAAGTATTAACGATTCAGATTAACCCTAGTTTAAATCAATGGTTGGAATTATTTTGCTTTACTTTATTCTTTTTTTTCCCATTTGCTATGAATACCTTTTCTTCTAATTTAATTTCTTGTTTTTTCCTAATTAATTCAGCTTTTTTCCCTAAATTATTTAAGCTTTGTTATTAATTCTAATCATAAATTTATTAAATTAATGACATGTTAAACTGTAAAAATTAAAATAAAATATTATTAAATTTATTTATGTAATATCAAGTAATGATTGATTAATTAGTGTCAAACTAGTTATAAATGGGAATGTTTATAAAAAAGGTAAAGGCAGCTATTCAAATTCAATCAACTTCTTGGGTAAGAGTGCAACTAAATGACTAAGAATGCTAATTAAAATCGTAACATCTATACCTTATATTATTGCATTATTGCATTAAAAGAGCAACATCTATAGTTCAAAGGGAAATCATATTTATACCTTATATATAGTTATAATGCCCCAACTCCTATAGTTATAAGTCATGGAAAGACCAAAGACTAAAGTACAAATTAGAAGAAATGAAAATAATTTTTTTGGATCGCATGAATCGAGTTATGAACTTTATAACTACTGCACGTTGCATAATAAAATTTTAATATTGCAACTAAGACATTTAATCTTTTATTATTCTAATTAAACCCGTCTTTACATAAGCGTATGGAAAGATGGTTTTTCCCAAGATTTTTCCTTAAATGTAAATTAGTGTGTATAAAAATGAAACTAATATTTTATTAGATAAAATACATAGTGATAGAATAAATAGAATACAGTGAGCTAAGTACATTGAACTCAGACTGTTCTATATATGTACAACATCAATCATGATCAATCAAGAGATTAATCAAGCTACTGTACATATATAGAATAGTCTAAGTTCAATGAAACTACCACTATATATCTTGATTAATATCTTGATTGATCATGACTGATACTGTACATATATAGAAAAGTCTAGGTTCAATGTACTTATCTCACTTTATTCTATTTATTCTATCATATAGTTATGTGAAAAATAAATATTATATACAATCAATTAGGGATTTGTGATTTCTGGTAATTATACACAATTTATACATTTATATTGGAAACTAGTCACACTAATAAGATCTATTTAGTAAACCAGGTTAATTATAAAAGTAAACTTGAACTTATATGAATACAGTTGACTTCATTATATAGAGATGCAATTTAGTTTGTAAAACTCATTAACAATGTAACTATTAAAAGTCAACTAACATTTGTATGGAACTAAATAAACTTGGTTATATGTTAGACTACTAAATTGGTTTGACATATTTATGAGAATAAAGCGGGATTTATATTTATTGAAAATCTACAAATATTATTACATAAATTCATCTCACAATAATTTTTAACATGAAAGGTTAAGTTTAAAATGCAAAAGTACGTTTAATTTTATACAATTAATGAATAATGGTATGATAAAGAGAGGTTTTTAATTAGAAACATGATTTTGAGTGAGTAATATAGAAGATTGACAAAATTATCATTTTAATAAATTATAAATAAAAATTAAATGAAACATAGCTTGATAATATTGTAATTGTAAGAATGTGAATCAACTTAAATGAACCATTCTGAAATATACCCAAATCCAATATGAAATTTAATAAACTGACATGACTAAACTCGACAAAACTCCCGTACAAAAAACTACAAAACAATAACCAGACTTGAAAATAATCCAACCTGATCCAACCCGACTTGAATATAACCCGAACCGACAAAACTCGACAATAATCTGCCCCGATCCGACCTAACTCGAGTTAAAAAAAACACGAAAGTAACCCGGCACGAGTGTAATCGAACCCGACACGACCCGACCTGAGAAAAAATTCTGACACGTTTTACCCCAACACGATAGGAACCCGACTCGACTCGATCCGACCCAAAAAATAAATATTACACGCTTTAAATCGACCTGTTTTAATTCGAACCGTTTTGAAACCGATCCAAATCCAGCACGATCATCTAAATTGACACTACTAGTTATTGGACACCGAATCAGGCTATCTGGAAATCATTTGTGTAGATTAATTAATTGATCGTTTGTGACGGCTCTTTAACACTTGTCATTTGTTTCAGTGAAATTGTTCTTATTTGGACCCAAATAAACCTTCCATGGAATTGATTGATTGTTATTCAGTGCAGAGTTGCTCGTTTGGTGTATTTGTTTTTTTGTACTAAAAGTGATGTCGAACGGAAACTCACATTGTCCTCATGGCATGTCATCGAAAGCTATTTAACTGCATTGCGTAGTGCTTAGGTAAGATATTAGGAACATGTACTCTATTATTAATATATTATTATATGTTACCAAACGATAATGTTAGCTGAAACTAGAGCTGTGAATCTATGATTCGAACTGAGAACCCAATCCGTACCGACACGATCGAATTAACTCGAAATCTGATATGATCCGAGAAATATTGACCCGACGACCAAAGTCAACCCAAAACCTGAATATGACCCGATAATCTGGACCTGAAACCGACCTGAACACGAACCCGAGATCAACCCAAACCCGATCCAACCCGAACCTAATTCAACCCGATAAATCAATTGTATAAACTTACGTGTAATTAACCCAAAACAGATGTAGCTATAAAAAGTAAATTAACATTCAATATGGAACCAAATCAACTTCGTTATGAGTCAAACTAATAAATTCTTTAGACACACTTATTACAATAAATTGGGGTTTTTAAATATTACGATTTTACAGATATGATTACTTGTAGTAAAGTCAACTCATAACAAATCTGAATACACAAGGTTAAGTTAAAAATGCACGCGACTAAATTTATAAATCTAATGAATAATAGTCAAATAAAAAGATATGTCTAATAAAAATTATGATTTTGAATTAGTAATTATAGAGAGTCGACTAAATATTAATTTAAAAAATGAGTTTGAACGTATTGTACAAATAAAATTTAATAAATTATCACAAATTGTTATTATAGATTGAGGAACTGTTAGATGAGGGTATTTTATAATTAGTGGGACTAATAAGAATATTTGATTTTGTTTAGTGAGAGATATATAATTATGATAACATTTAAAATGAGCTCAACATAAAAATAAATATTTTTAAATTATTTGAATGAAATATTATAAAATAATTATTTTATTGTATTTAATAGGTAACGATTTTATTATTTCAATTCATTACTCATTTAGTTTCCGTAGATGACTAAACTTTAAAATTTTAAATAAAATTGTTTATTTTTAATTTAAATGTAAGACACAAAAAGTACATAAAGTAATCCCAATTTTTAATTAATAATACCGTGCAATGCGTGGTGGGACTCCACTAGTTTTTTTTTTAAATAAATAGAATAAAAAAAATTATTACAACACAAAAATGCACTAAAGTATTTTAAAAAAGTGAATTGAATTCAACGAATACTCAACACTACTATTCAAATAAGATAGCAGACTCAAAAGCACCTCTACCATATTTATGGAAAATTACGCTATGGCCTAAAAAAACGTTATGACATTATCCTTCCCTCCAAAATGCACAATTTTTCTTATTCTTGCATAAACATGAAATAAATGTTTTTTGGTGAAATGTTGGAAAGCGCTAGTACATGTTCTAGAGTAACTTAAAGTTGATCACTTAGAAGTAAGAAAGGGAAATAGAAAAGGATTATGGATATGTTCTTGTGCCCAATTGTCACTATCACAGGAAACCCCTCTAGCACCAGTTTTTCAGAAGGCTTGCACCGGTTTTTTGGGGTCTAAAAAACCGGTGCCTAAGTAGGGGGTGAAATGGTTTCACCAATTTTAAAAAAACTGGTATTAATTTAGCACCGATTTTTTCTATTAGCACCGGTTTTTGGAATCGGTGTTAATTTAGCACGGTTAATTCTTAGCACCGTTCTAAAAAACGGTGCCAAAAATTTTCAAGGATTTTAAAAAATGCCCTTCCTCTGTAAGCAGCCGCGCGCAGCTGCGTCTTGAGGAGGGAAAAAGAAATAAAATTAATCATTTAGTAGGGCATTAATTTAATAATAATAATAATAACTTCAAAAAATTGATAATATAGAAACATAACAAAAAAAATGTATGATACAAAATTAATAATCTATGTGACTAACATAACTATCCCAAATGACTAAACATATATTAGTTAACAACTAAATAGGACGAGCCTCACCTATGCCCTGAAAGCATCAAGAAAGAGAATAGTAAGAGAAGGGATTCCAAGAGAAATATAATACTGCAATACACATCAAAGCGAATGACATTTCTTCAAAATGTGGAAAAACATTTAGAGCGTTTGATATCAAACCTCCGGAGAGGACGAAGGGCTCACTTGGGCACATGGCCAGTGCAAATTCCACATTATCCTAGTGGACAGTGAGAATCTAAAAAGTGCAAGAATCCAATGTTACTCGACTATCACGTCAGTCAGTGGTTACCAGTTTAGGTTTTCAAAATCATGAAAAGGGGTTCCATTAGGGAAAATAAGGGAGCATTGAATGAAACCAATATAGAAGCTAATGGGGGGAAAAGGATTACTGGTAAATGGGATCAGCATCACCAACACTAGCATTAAGTAGTCTGATCCGACAAAGAAACCCAATGATGAAGGTAATCCAACGAAGATCCAACATCTGGTTCAGAAAAAAGGGCGAGAACACATGAGGAAAAACATGCTTTATTATTTCATTGGAAACAACTCCACGCAAACTCATATATGCAGCAAGTTGGTAAGAATAAAATTATAGGCTTTCATATGGAGAAATATTCAAAAGTGATGATTCAAAACATATGTAAGTAAAAAATTCACCAAATCATGAGTGTGACAATAAAATTTCTCATTGAATAAGTCATCTTTACTCAGCTTTGACAAGATTATTCTTGCAATGCCCTTAATAGACATAAACCTAAGGTGGCATTCAAAATTCGAGAAAAACACATCAAGACAACAAGATTCCATATGCCAATTATAACGAACAAAGTTAGTAAAGTGAAAAAAACTTTGGATTGATCGAAAAAATCAGACATTGCTACACAAGTTGCATTGGTAAGAATTCTCCAGAATCACACTAAATCCAATCTAGAGCAAACACTCAAAAAAGGCGGCAAAACGAATTCATCGACATTGAAACGAGGCGAATTGCCAGTGATTAAAATTAAAAGAATGCATTGGGGAGTATGGATGAAAACATGATCACAAAAACCTTTAGGAGCGAAATGCAAAGGCAGGCCAAAGCATCCAAGGATCACACAGATTCCGCAAACTTTCTTCTTTTGCTTCTCTTCAAATGTGAAAGAGGTATATGCAAATTTTAAACATGTAGGCAACATCAATCACAAACTTCTTCTCAACTTCCTCTACTCTCCTAATTTCACAATACTCGGCGTATGATATTTTTTCAACAGCTATTTATTGAATGAATGAACAACTTTGGTTAAGAAGAGAGATGAATAGGCAGAGAAGAGATGGACCTTTTCTTTGATCGCTAGGGGGGACAAGCAGATAAGTTTCGAGAGCCATCAAAGCAAAGACAAGTACTCATCAATGGCGGTGGAACCCTACACTAGAGGCGGAAAAAGCAGAGCAAAAAACAAGGCTCTTTCTCCGGAGGGGGAACCCTCTAGCGACGACGGAACCCTCTCGCTCGGCGGCGTGAACGCGTAGGCCACCCTCCCCAGAACCCCATCGAACGCCTCCTCTTTGTCGTGGTTGTGCGATGGTGGAGGGCGGTGTTGGAGGGCCGATGGTGGAGGGTCATGGTTGTGCGATTTGGCACCGGTGGCGTCGGGTTGCAACAGTGCCGTCGATTTCTGAATAGGAGGAGGAGAAGATGAAGGTGGTGGCATCGAAGTCCAGAAGGTAGAAGCGGTGGCGTTGAACGTCGATATGGTGGAGGCGGTGTTGTTGTTTAAGAAGAAGGAAAGAGGAATCAGTTATTCATAAGGGTAGAGTTTGGGTCATAGGGCTGAATTGTATATGGGCTTAAATAATTAAGGCTCGTAAGTTTGTATTTGAAAATTAAAGTCTTAAAAAATTAAATTCTGCATTAATATTTCAGTTTATAAGTTCAATAAAATAAATTGTGCAAAGAATTATTATAACTATATATGAAATATTTTATTCATGTTTATACATGAAAATTCAGGTAAAAGTTAACCGCGCATTAGTTTACGTCATACATTTTTCTTTTGTATTTATATATAAAAAGTCAAATAGGGATTCATCGATGATTAGTTAATATCAAACCATTTCATTAGTGTTCACGTATGAAAAGTCTAGTAAGACTTCACTTTTCACTTTTCGCTAGTCAATGTAAAATCATTTTATTACTGTTCATATATGGAAAGTCAAATAAGTGTTGACCGCTCATTAGTTATAATTCAATCATTTTATTAGTGTTTATATACGAAAAGTCAATTAAGGATTGACCGTTAATAATTTAAAGTCAAAAATTTTCATTAGTGTTTATGTATGGAAAGTCAAGAAAGGGTTGACCATTTATTAGTAAAGTTTTTACTTTTTGCACTTAGGTCCCTCCAAGAAATTTTGAATTGTCGAATCACGACATTGGCTATACCAAAATTCAATTGAATAATATATGATTGCGACTTTGCAATTTGGGCATGTATGAGTGAATGGAAGGACCTCAAAATTCAGCATTGATTACTTGTACACAATTTTGGAAAATTACACTGTGGGCCAAAATTGTGTTTTTCCATTATCCATTGCTCCAAAATACATGATTTTTTATTCTTACCTAAATATAAAATATTAAATAAGATATATTTTTGGTGAATTGTGGGAAAGCGCTAGTAGATGTGTTAGAGTAACTTAGAGTTGATTACATAGAAGTAAGGAAAGAAATCAGAAAGGATTACATATATGTTCTTGTGCCCAATCGATGATAAATATTCCTTTACGGATTTGGAAAATAAAATGGGGGGTGTATAGGGAAGCACCACGTTCGAGCGGATTTCATTTTGGAGTTACGAGTAAAATTTTACTTTTTGCACTTAGGTCTCTCCAAGAAAGTTGGAAGTGTCGAATCACGAAATTGGCGACACCAAAATTCAATTGAATAATATACGATTGCAACCTTGCAATTTGTGCATGTATGGGTGAATGGAATGGCCTCAAAAGTCAACATTAATTACTTGTACATAATTTTAAAAAATTACAATGTGGCCCAAAATTGTGTTTCTTCATTGTCCATTACTCCAAAATACATGATTTTTTTATTCAAACATTTATATTCTTATTTATATTAGTTCAATTAACGTTGATCGTTGATTAAATTAAGTCAACCTAGTTATAGTTAAAATCAACAAAAGAAGTGAACGATTTTGAAAGTTAAGAAAATAATAATTTAGTTAGAGTGGCTGCGTGCAGCTGTGCCAGTCTCATGATATTTTGGCAAAAAATATAAAAATTTTGCCAATATTTTTGAAATTTTGATGGGAAGATTAAATTTTAAAAATAATTAACACCGATTTTGGCATCAATTTTTAGAAAACCGGTACTAGTTAAAGTCAACACATTTTAAAAATTATGTGGTTAATCGTTAATTAGTTAAATTCAAACATTTTTATTTGTATTTATATATACTAAATCAATTAAAATTTGGACGTTAATTAGTTAAAGTCAAATATTTTTATTCTTATTTATATATATTAGGTCAGTAAAGGTTGATAATTGATTAATTTAAATCAACTTAGTTATAAGTTAAATCAACAAAAGAAATAAACAATTTTGATAGTTGAAAAAATATAATTTAGCTTAGAGAGGCTGCACCCATCTCATAAATTTTTTGACAAAATGTTTATGATTTTTTGCAATTTTTTTTGAAATTTTTGGCAGGAAGATTGGATTTTAAATTTTTTAGCAACGGTTTTTTAATTAGCACCGTGCTAAATTTTGGCGATTTTTTTTTTAAATTTTTGGCTGGAAGATTGAGTTTTAAAAATTTTAGCACCGGTTTTTGAAAACCAATGCTAAAATTTTGAGATTTTTTTGAAATTTTTGGCGGGAAGATTGAATTTTAAAATTTGTAGCACCGTTTTCTAACTAGCGATTTTGGCATTTTTTTTAAAAAAATTGGCGGGAAATTGGATTTTAAAAATTTTAGCACTGCTTTTTTTAAAACAGATTCTAAATTAGCACCCTTTTTAAAAAAAAATTACACCGTTTTAAAAAAATGATGCTATTTAATCACCGATTTTCAAAAAATCGGTGTTAGAGGGTGTCTTCTGTGGTAGTGTCCTCTTCCTCTCCTCCCCTCTGCCCCACACCTAAAACCCTAGCCCCAACCTATCATACTCTCCCCTCCTACCCGCACATCCCCTCCCCGTTGATTTATCCACCGAATTCCAGATTGGCATAATCAGCAACGAAATGTCTGACATTTTCACCTGTAAAACAATGAAGAATATTGGCTTACTTTTCCGGCTCCACTTGACTCTAGGGACGACTGGTTTTCCGTCGTTTCTCAGCAGCCTAGTGTAGACCGAAGTTCACTTGTTTTCTTTGGCGACTTTCCACGCTCGAGGCCGTCACCGATGTTGCGATGAGAACGCGATTTGAATCGAGCAACGTCGTCCATGCCCAGATCCAACCACGCCACCCCTCGCACAGTTGAAACTTGAGGGAATCATGTTCGGCGCAGTGGCATGAGGGTGAAGAAAGGAAGAGAAGAAGAGAAGAAGAGAAGGCGGTGGTTGAAGAAGATGATTGATCTTGGCGGCGCAGAAGAAAATAAGAAGAGAAGAGGAGGAGTGAATTAGACTTTTTACAATTTATGTATTTTTTAACGTTTTAATCAGGAGGGAAAAATCATCTTTTTACAGTTTTTTGGCCACGTTGACCATTGACAAAATAGTCAACCCAGTCCTGGGTTAGATTGTCACTTTAAGATTTTACGGGTGATATTTCCATTTTTTGCCAAAACATAAGATTAAAAACGTACTTTACTCTTGAAATTTTTAATTAAATACCGTAGCAGTGAAAATTTATATTTTCTTTACCTCGGTTGTTTATCAAAAAGTCTTGGTAAATAGTCAGACCAAATCTGATCTGATATGCTACCGACGTCAGGTGATGATTGGATTGAATATGTGACCGCTGAATGACATAGGGGCATCAACACCATAAACAAAACTAGTCCTATGTCATTTAAACATAATCAGTGTCAAACGAGATTTATTTGATAGCGAATCCGGTTACCCCGCCGATGTCAAATTTTTAAATACTACAATTACAAAAATAAACATTACGATGTCAGGCACATGACGATGATCTTGAGCTGAGTCGATGTCGAATCTATCAACATTACAATTTAAAAATAATAATTAAAATTCACAAAATTAGCTTCCATATGAAACTACAAAGATGAAAGTATTAATTTAATAAACATATTACAAGACTAAATCTTAGAAGAAAGGACAGTAATATTTCAAAAACAGATCCGGAATCTCAAGAAAAGCACTGGGAGCATGAGTTAGCATCACGAGTCAACTTTTCCCTGGTTGTACATCAAACTAACCAACATTGGCCACGTGTTGGTTTTGGCGTCGACTATAATCAGATAGATTTACTGACGTCGGAAACCATGATAACTTCATGACATTCAACCCTTAAGACTATGTTTCGGCACCGATTCGCAACCGACACCATTTCACTTTGGTTCTCACAAAACCGAGGTAGAAGGTCAACTTTGAACTTCGGTTTACCAAGATAAAAAAAAATATACTCCATTAAAAAAAACTAGGGAAAAAATTGACCTGGATCTTCACCTTTTTTTCCACATAAAACTAAGATGAAAGATGTGAAGTTAAATGTGGATTCTATTGCTTGCGCTACTCTGGAGATAGTGTATCATTTGCATGGGTTGACTCCAAAATTGGAATGCAATTGATAAGGAAATAAGAATTAGTTTCCTTATAAAATTAGTTCCTTATAGATTTAGAATCATATCCCCGTTAGATTTTGGTGTGTTGTAGTACTATATATTGTAACTCTCATCATTGATGAGATGTGTCATTGATGTGATGATGAGATGTGTCATTGATGTGATATCAATGCACCATTAATAAAGCCTTTTTATTTTATCATTTCTCAAAAGTAAATTTTTATTTTTCATTATTATACGTGGTTAAAAAATTTAACGGTTAAATAAATCTTTTTATGACCGTGAATTTTTTTTGTGTAATTTGAGATGGGACGGAGGAGTATAGAATTTATAGAAATATTGAAGAAGTATCAAGTAGTAGTACGTCGAGTTGTGTACGAACGTACGGTCCTGACCTAGAAATTTTGTGAGTACGTAATTAAATACTTCTAATCTCTTTTAACGAAAGCCTCTTGATTAAAGAATTACCACACGTTCCAAATTTACCTGGTCTAATAGCGCAAGTTGGACAGGTACGTTCAGGAGAAGACAATATTTGGTTGAAAGCTGGAACTTGATAATTGTCTGGAACTTGATAATTGTTGAATATTATTGGTGGGTGTGCAGGCCGGAAAGCTACTGCTACGGTATGTTTAATATTGTCACGATGGTTTGACCGTTGAGAATAGGGCGGTTGGCAGAAAAGATAAGAATGTATTCCCTCCTCCGTTCAGCAAAGTTTAACACATTTTTAATTAGTTTTCTCAACTCACGTTTGATCATAAATTTCATGTAATATATAAGTAGTAATAATATCATGTGAGGTATCGTTGAATTTTTTGTAGTATTTGCTTTTCAAATATTAAATTTTTACATTATATTAACATATGTAGCAAAAGTTATTAACGTTCAAACATGCCTTGAGAAAATGGAGTAAAAAATGTGTTAAATATTAATGAACAAATTACATAATGTGCTTCAAGACAAGGCAGTACGATATTTATTAATTTAGTGCTGTCAATTTACTAGGATAGATTGAATTACGTACATGAAACCATGGTCGCGTAGCCCGGTTTTCTTTTATTTTTTTTCCTTTTTTTATAGGAAAAAAGATTCGATTGTATAGATTTGTGTTGACAATGTTGATTGGGACCTTTTTGGGTATAGATTTTCGTTAATGTTAAGATGCAAAAGGATTAAAATGTAAAACGAATCGATAAACATAAACTATATTGAATACTAATGTCAAAACATTACAAATTGGGAATAGTTTGCCCCTATTTTCCTTAATTGCAAAATAGCAACTGGATCATAACATTCCCTCGCTGTAACATGAAACTTGTCCTCAAGTTTGGAATGTGGGAAACTGATGTTAAAGACAGACGCGGGTTGGCGAATGTGCATAAACTTAGCTGATCTAAATAAGGCATGCCTAAATGACTGTTATCCTTTGCCTAAAATTGATGGGTTAGTCGATGCAATTTCAGGATACGAGGTTCTAGCCTTCTTAGATGCGTAGAAGGGATATCACCAGATATTGATGAGCCAAGAAGACGCGGAAAAACTGGTCTTCATAAAAAATTTCGGAATATTTTTCTATGCAAAGATGTCATTTGGCCTAAAGAATGCAGGAGCAACATATTAACGAGTAGTCGACAATGCATTATGTAATCAAATAGGGTGAAATGTGGAGGCATATGTCCATGACACGGTGATTAAAAGCAAAAGGGTATGCAACTTGGCACAAGACTGGAAGGAAACATTGGATACACTAAGTGCAATTCACATAAAGCTTAATCCCAAGAAATGCATAGTTAGGTAGGTGCAGGAAAGTTCTTAGGATACAAAGTGTCCTCTAAGGGGATTGAAGCTAACTCAGCCACGAACGGTTAAGGAAGTACAAATATTAATGGGATTGTTAGCAACGCTTATTAGGTTTGTTTCAAAAGAAGCTGAGAAAAACATCCCACTCTTTGAAGTCTTGAAGAAGGCCAAAAATTTTAGCTAGACTATTGAAAGTCAGAAGGCGTGTAAGTCTTTGAAGAAACATCTTCAGACATTACCAACACTAAAGTCACCAATCCCTAGAGAAATCCTATATTTGTACATGACGGTTTAAAAAATACAGTAAGCTCAGTTTTGTTGTGTAAAGAAGGCAAAAAACAAGTACCAGTGTACTACATTAGTAGAATACTACAAACTACAGAAATGGCATACTTGCCAGTTGAAAAGCTAACTTTAGATTCGATATATTCAGCAAGGAGACTGTGAACCTATTTTCACGGTCATGAGATCGTTGTCTATACTAATTTTCCAATTAAGAATATCCTGAGTAAGTCTGAATCATCTGGAAGAATAACCAAACGGGCACTTGAATTGGGACAATATGAGATCCAGTTTCAGCTACGAACTGCAATCAAAGCACAGGCCTTGGTAGATTTCATTTCAAAGATGACAAGTGCAGATGCACAAGAGGTGAAGGCGTAAGAAAATATTGGGATCGATAAGGGAAAATCCAAGTAGGTTGACATTGCATGGAATCTGTTCGTTGATGGACCATCTAGCCAAGAAGGCTGCGACGCATGATTCCTTATAGTCGATCCGGAAGGAAGAGAGCACATATATTCACTTCTGTTCGAATTTCCGCTCACCAATAATGAAGCTGAATATGAGGCTTTAATATATGGCTTAGATCTTACAATCAAAATTAAGGTCAAAAGCATCAAGGCCTTTAGTGATTCACATAGAGTGGTTTAGCATGTGCGATGAGACTATGAAGTGAGAGAAGAACAACTGATAAAGTATTTAGGAAAAGTTCGTCAGCTCACTGCCCCGTTTAAATAGTTCGATATTCAACATGTACAAAGGGGTGAAAACACAAAAGCAGATGTCTTGAGCAAACTATCAACAACTAGATTTGATTCATTGTTCAGGCACAAGAATATTAAAGTGGAAGTCATCCTAGTCAGAAGCACAGTAATCACAACTATGTCAACAGTACAGACTGAAGAAGTAAGTTGGATGACACCACTGATAGATTAATTTGCTAGAGGGAAGTTGCCAGCAGATAAGATACAAGATAGAAAATTTGAGATCTCACAACTACACCTATGAAGAAGGAACCTTATACATAAAATAAGGTTTCTTAACTCCATGGATAAAGTGTATAGGTCCATCGCAACCAGGAAAATTTCTAAGAGAAGTGCATGAAGGATTGTGTGGAATACACCAAGGCTCCAAAATGATTGTGAAGTAGATAATTTGAGCAGGATACTATTAGCAAAATATGTTCAACGATGCATACAACTTCGTTCTCAGTTGTAAAAGCTGCTAGATCAATGTTCCGATATAACACAAACCGCAGGCTGCTTTAATAGGAATATATGGAGGTTGGCCATTAGATGAATGGGGAATCAATCTAGTTGGACCTTTTCCAAAGGGCACTGGCAATGCAAGATTTATAATAGTGGCGATTGACTACTTAACCAAATGGGTGGAAGTGAAGCCATTGGGAAGAGTAACAGCAAAGGTAACAAGAAAATTCATCTAGCAGAATATAGTTTGTCGGTTTGGGGTGATATAAACTATCGTTATGGACAATGACATGCAATTCACAATTGGAATCTTTACTGAATGGTGCTCGAAATCAGGGATTACACAGAAGTTCACTTTTGTAGCTCACCCTCAAGCAAATGGAAAGGTGGAAGTAACCAATAGGACTATAGTTCAGGGTATACAAAAAAATTGAAAGGGAAGCAAATTGGTTGGGGGGGCGAAATACCCAATACTCTATGGTCATATAGAACAATTGTTCGCCAATAAATTGAAGAGACGTTATGTATTCTAGTCTTTGGTTATGAGGTAGTAATAACGGTGGAAATTGGAAACTCGGGCGTTCGAGTACAAGTATACAAGGAGAACGATAATCCCAAAAAGATGAGTTTGGATATAGATGAACTCGAAGAAAGAAGGCAACGGGAAACAATTATAGAGGCGAAGTATAAGGAGAAGATGGCTAGAGCGTACAACAAGAAAGGCAAAGAGACGCAATTCCAAATTGGTGATTTTATGTTGTGGGGAAAAACAAGCTTGACAGAGGAAAAAGGAAAGCTAAGCTCAAAGTGGGAAGGCCCATACAAGAAAGTGAAAGTGCACCGATCGAACTGCTATGAGTTAGAAAGATTGGATGGCAACAACATCCCCGATACTTGGCATGTGATGAACTTAAGAAATTTCTCTGTCTAGATATAAGGTGGAGGATAAGAAAAATCTTGATTGTATATGAGCCATGAAATGATCATTGGCGATGTTTGCAACTTTGTGTAGCTGTTAAACCGAAATTATCGCGGTCGTACATTATAATAGAAAACCATCCTTTGAGGAAAATTTCTTTCCATGTCCTTTATAATTTTGTAAGCTATAGATCTTGCAACTTTGCTAATTTACTTTTGCAAGCCATAGATCTTGCACAAAGGCAGATATGCCTACAAAAACATCGACGTAAGCAAGCAATAGACCTTGCAGTTCGCACAATACAAGTTCCCGAGTTCCCAAGACATAGACCTTGGAACTTCATAAAATAAACTAAGCAAGCTATAAATCTTGCAAAAAGGCAAACATGCACAAAAATACAACAAAAGCAAGCAATAGATCATGTAGGTTCGCACAATGCAAACCCTTAATTTTGTAATTTATAGATCTTACAAAATAGGCAAACATGTCAACAATGTCAGCAATAGAAAAAAAAACTATAAGCTATACAGCCTCGCATGATGAAGGTTCAAAAACTAAAGCATGAAAGTAATAGAAATCTTACATGCATAAACAAACGAACAGGAGGAAATGCAAAAAGCACAACACTTTGTGTTGGTAGATAGCAAAAAAAATACAAAGTATGAGTCAGTATTAAAGTACTACTTTGAACATTCTGAAAAACAAACAAGTACATCAAACAGAAGAAGAAGAAGAAAAAGAACTATCGGCACCATGATGCGCGAGATGATCCAAAGGACTAAGAACCGCCACGGTGAAAAGGTTGCCCAGCTTTGCGATAAGATTGCTCAGCCTCGCGATGAGATTGCTCAGACTCGCGCTCATCATCTAGAATATTTTCATAATGCCATTTCATGTATAAGCAAACGGGATGCCGTGTGACACTTCTTCGTTCCATATGATCAAGATGCTTGGTATAGTACGCCTTAAAATTAGTTATAGAGCTAAATTCCTCGCGATCAAGTTGCACGCTCATAACATCAACA
Organism: Rubia tinctorum; assembly: GCA_032355605.1. Classification (NCBI taxonomy): domain Eukaryota; kingdom Viridiplantae; phylum Streptophyta; class Magnoliopsida; order Gentianales; family Rubiaceae; genus Rubia; species Rubia tinctorum. The sequence continues at coordinate 7,608 of JAULKM010062861.1, read as the reverse complement.
GTGATAATTCTTATTCGTAGCCATCAAATTCTGCACTTCATCATCTAATTGGTTTATATGAGACCTAACATCTTCAGACAAAGTAATCAGCTGCCCGTCGATACTCATCGTTAGGTCCCCACGACCAGTAGAACCACGAGATGATGATGTAAGGGTCTGAAGCTTATCCTTGTAATCAATACAATCTTGCTCAAGATGGTGTACACATGAGCTAGGATGATTACACTCAGCACGAATCTCTTCATTCTCATTACGAAGCCAAGTGTTTATAGAAAATTGTTCATCAAATTTATTTTTCCACCCGGCTGAAGAAGAAGATAAATGATCACACTCATTCTATTTTTTTTAAATAGCTCCAATAAATCGTCAATCCAAGAACACTGCTTATCAATGATCAAGGTCTTTTGATGAGCCTCGCTAGCCTTGCTTACAGTGAAATTGTTAACCTTCTTTTGCTGGCGAAGCATTCTAACCATGCTCAACTGTTGGCGCTGAATAAGGTTGTTCTGCTCAACACAAAATTCTTTCAGTTCACAAACAGAATCTTTAGTATTCTTTAAAGTCTTCTTCCACCCAAACTTAAGGTCATTGATAGTTAGTAACATATACTTTAGGCGAATACCCAAACAAAGCGCCCATTCATAAACACGGATGGGAAGATAAAGCGAATGCATGTATACGCCTATAGATTCAAGATCGACTAAACTACGAACTATATCTTTGTCTAGTGACTCAATATTATAACCCTCAGGTACAAACTGGCTACAGGGACATTTTCAAGTAGAAGAAGATGATGAAGTAGAAATTCGCCACCCAATATATAACGGAAGAGATTACAAATTAGAAAAGCGATCAGCAGAAACAAGCTCAACATACCCCTTATATAAATACTAGGTAGCTTCGATCAGTTTAATAGGGAAACGTGAATGATGAGAGAAAAACCTAGGCTGAGGATTTATATGGCTAATTGTTTATGTGTTTATAAAAAATTAACTTGGTAAATAGTGGCAATGGAATCTCACTACGAAAGGAGGTTACCCTAGTCTAATGAACCCCAAACAAGTAGAGCTGACCAGATAAAGTGAGAGAATGTGTGTGGCGCCTTTACTTCATTTGGGATAGGATCCTGCATGGACCTTTGAATCCAGAACCCAATTTAGAACCTTTTTACTTATATGTATCTTCCTACCATGTAAAATAATTATTATAAAATTTTCATTGCAATATTAAGTTAAGTCTAAAATCTAAAATCACTTCGCATAATTTATATTGTTCGTTCTTATTTATAAGTAATCCGACCAGATAGATTCTGAGTGACATGCCTAGGTTTGACCTTATACTTGCTTTCAAAAAGGTGGTCGGAGTTTGGGGGTGTTACAATTATCTTTTGATAACTTGATTTCCCTATCATATAGCAATGTAAAGGCACCACATAATTCCATTAGGTCATAGATATGTCATCAGCACACATGATGAACAAATACCTATCTTTTCATACCCCCACAACTTCTAGGAAAATCCTGCACCACCTGAATCCCAAAAATACCTTGACAAAAGGTAATAAAAAAATCCCTACTCTTCAACATCCGAAACTGATAAAATCAGAGAACAAACAAATACCAAATTTCTTCCCAGCCCTACTGCACACCTCATTAAAACCCACGATCATAGTCATACCCCAAGGATGAAGTTGAGCCAGAGTAACACCATAAGACTCCAATACTTTTACAGCGTGATCTAGAATAGGTATGGTTAACCCCATACAAAAAATTGTGTGCACACACCGAAAAACACCCAGTAGATGGACTCCGTACTCCCTCCCCTACAATCAATATTCTAACCTCGCAATTGTCTAAGAAGGGAATTGCTCATTCAAAGCGGTTAAGTCATTTTCATTCAAAACACTTTTACCTCTCTCAACCGCATGACTTTCTTCTTCTTCCATTGTGTCATAACCCCTGACATCACCCTCACCATTAACATTTACATCATTGCGAGTAGCCTCACTGCTCACTTAGTAAAGGGTAGCAGTGGAAAACAAAGACTTGGAATGAACAACAACCATGATTCCGAAATGAAAATTGTAGGAAGAATAATTACCTTCTCAAAACTAAGCTCTTAGGAAGGAGTATAACTAGCTTCAGAAAATCAAATAAAACATACGAACAAAGAAAGAGAGATTGTAAATTTTCCTGAATTAACCTAGTTCTTATAAGGTTGCTAAGGAATACAAATCGATAAAGTAACTTTACAAAAATGTGCATATTTTTTATGCAATAAATTGGTTGTGTCAGTTGCAAGTCAGAGAATCGTCACATGTCAATATAGGGAAATACGTTTCGTAATGATTACTCCATATAGAGTTTAATTTATACGTAGTACTTATTCCCTTATTTTTCCTTGGGCCATTATTTACTAATTGCCGAGAGTTCTCGGATACTAAACGGCTAACTCATAATTCACAATTTGTATATTCTTACTCAACAAATTAAAAATAGAATGAAATGACAAAAATTTCTACCCGCAAGGTCATTTTAAATTTTGCATATATTACACTATTCAATTTGATTGATACGATGAATATTTTCCTCTATTGCCTTAAATATCACATCGTATACATCACATATACCGTGTCTCTATGCTTCATTCTCTATTACTCTGTGGTCAGGGGGCTTATGATATATATATATATATATATATATATATATATATAACCCACTTGGTCCAACTTAATCAATGCTAGGCATACGTAGCGACCATTTCGCTAAATCATGGCAGTTCGATGAATCCACAAAGACTTGAAATCCGGCAATGCCATAAATTGGCCAACCGTGAAAATGGCAGAACATAGCACTCGCCACGACACCTCATTATTATACCACAATCCAAATAGGGAAGCACAATGATCGAGCCATAATCACACAATTGAATACCTATATATAAATATAGAAAACATCGGAAAAAGTAAGTGACACTTACTCCCAAAAAATTTACATAATTAAGTCATAATGACTTGAGTATCGGAGCTTCCTCCCTGATACCAACCTGGGGACATTCACGGGTACTCTGAGAAGCAGGGACTTGTCATGAGCTGATTCCGGACCCTATCATTACTTGGAAGGAATTTTCCACATCAAATACAAACTGGGAAAACTTGTGCTAATTTGGATGGGTACTTATAGAGGATTTGAAATTTTCATATGGGGAGCTTACAGTATAGAGAACATGGATGAGATACCATTACTTGCCACTAGAACACAGTTAGCCTAAAAAAATACTACATGTTCGCAAAGGGAACTGGAAGTCCATATCAATTACAGATATTTTTATATGTTTTTACTTTTCTTTTAAAGTCTTAGTCACTGCAAACTTATTGTAACTCAAAGAAATCAATATTGTTTTACAAAAAAAATTATGCATGAATTTCATGCAATCGTTATTTTAATTTTATTTTGTGAGTAAAATGAGAAATAAACACGCTTAGTTGTGGCAGTATATCTCTCAAAAACTCACAATTCTCCAAGGCGAGTTGTGAAGGAGTCTCAACGCTAAATAAAAGACATAAGAGACTGATCACCTCGGTGTCTCCAAGGCAAAAAAAAGTGCTTATAAATTATCATCATCTACCCAGCGCCCCATTTCAAAACCAAAATACAAAACCTCGATAAAATTTGAGGGCAATTCCTCACCGAATTCGAGCAAAAGTTGGAGTACGTGTTGTACGTCATCCCTGTTGATCCCCAAAATGGAACCATCGCATTTGACCGCAAATACCCTCCCCTGCTCATCTTCTTCCCTGACGCCATCCTCCCACCCAGATATGTTTCAAATTCAATTACCGTACTGTAACAAAATGACCTCTATCTCAACATAATCTACATCAACTTCTCCACCAGCAGCACCGCCATAATGGTCATGAACCATGGATGCCTCAACTGTAGCCGATGGTTCATGCATCAGTTCAAAGACCTACGCAACATAGGAGATGGTTAGGAATTGAAGAATTCAGGAAAATTATGATATAATCAATTTTTGGATCTTAAGTCCCTAATATTTTTATGTTATTTTTAAAAATCTCATTTTTCACGTTGAATCCCCGATTGCTCCATAAACTTTAGAAAAACCATCATTTTTTGAAACTAGCTCTAAAAGTAAACTTATTGGGACAGATAACGTAAAAGACAAAATTAAAGAAGACAAAACCTTGTGCGAGACCATCCGACGAAACTACTGGTTTCGTGATATTTCGGGAAAAAAATCCGACTTCAATCCTCGTCTCTTTCAACCTCCTTTCTTCACCAATGATATCCACATCCTTCCGCCATTAGTTTCACCTGTTTAAATTGAAATTTTTCTCCGAATCTTGTGGTATGGATCTTCGACGGGAAACTTAGTTTTGCAGAGATGGAGACGGCGAACTCAAACGAGGTTTTTCGACGCTAATATAGAGGTTAATGATAGAATTTAAAACCCACAAATAATTGTGGTTGTGTGTATTCATATATATAGTGAGTACAAAGGGTATATAAGACAGAATCAGATATGAAAAAAGGATATATACAAAACTAATCAGAAAGAGTAATCTTTAATCTGATTCTAATTTATTTAATATTCTATTAAGCCCGGGGCTCTGTCAGACACCTGACACTCGGAGCAGGCACATGCATGTGTTACTGGGCCCGCGCTGATGCACGGGCCATTTTTGCCGACCTTGGGTGCCCCGTGGCACCCTGTGATTAGGCCATGTGACCACCCTTGTCCCCCTATTTTTTTTACTTTTTTAAAAGCTGATTGGGACATGTGGCCCAATCTGGTGGTGCCACGTGTCCCAATCGAAATGTTTTAATTTTTTTTTCATTTCTGGAAAAAAATCTACTTTTTTAAAATCCAAAAAAAAATATCTTATAAAATTTTATTTTTATTTTCAAAATCTAATTTAAATTCTGGTCATTTTAAAAAAAACAAAATTACATTTTTAAAATATGCTTTTTAAATCATGGTTCGTAAAATAAATTTTAAATATTAAAATTAATTTCTGAAAAAAAATTTCAAAATAAATTAAATTTAAAAATTACAAATGTATTATTAAATTTCGCATTTGAATTTATTATGTTAGGTAAATGTATATTAATTAAATATTAAAGGTATAAATAATGAGTATGATGGAGACAATCAAGTGGGGTCCATGGAATTGTCCCAAAGTGGTCTCAACCACTGTAGGGGGGAAATGAAGTAATTTAGTTGTGGGCTCAATTGCTGATGTGGAAGAGAGTGATTGATTATTTAATTAATTGAAATCGCAAGAGCGGTCTTAGAGCCGTCTCACCATTGTACATGGTCTAAGATCATGTGCAATGCTGAGACAATTCTAAACCGACTCTTATGGTTTTAATTAATTAAATAATCACTCTCTCTCTTCCACATCAGCAATTGACCCCACTACTAAATCACCCAATTTTTTCTCTCACGACGGTTGAGCTTACTTTGAGCCCACTACATGAACCCCACTTGATTATCTCTATCCTACTCATTATTTCTACATTTCATATTTAATTCAAATGAATTTACCTAACGAAATAAATTGAAACGTTAAATTAGATAATGCACTTATAATTATTTAATCGGATTTTGTTGTTTCTAATTTTTAAATTGGATTTTATTCTCGTTTAATATATTTTTTAAAAAACTTTTAAATTTGTACTTTTTATGACCATTATATGTTTTGTTATAATCTTGCTTATAATACAATTTTTAAATAATTTACTGAAATTATTAATTCTATAGAAAAAATAAAAATAATGTAGTCGTTCGGACATTCAAACTATGAAGCAAATGAGGCCTTTTCAAAATGTCTACAAATTTTAATGGCCGCGGAATATTGTAGATCAATTATCTATCAGGGCTTCACATGGGGTTGTCAGACACACGTGACCTTGTCAGACAGCGGAGCCGAATTAGTTATTGTAGTCGGAGCAGCGGGTTGCATCAAAGGCACCCCGCCCCGAGCTCCCACTGTGAGAATTTTTAGTTTAATTTCGTCTCAATTTTTAATAGAACCCAAATTGAGCCCACTGCACATGCTCTAAGAACATCGACCAGGTGCAAACTTACCAATTGCATAACCAGGATAGCTATATGTCCATACACCCACGGGTGTACCCCAACGGTTGGGACGTTGGCCAAGTTTGGTCCAAGTTCGGTCCAAGTTCCACAGTTCGAGTCCTGTCAGCGGCAGTGTGAGGATTTCCTTAGGTTTAACAGCCAAGGGTCCATTGGGCGCAGCGGGTAGAGGATAACCAACGGAACTTGCCGTTGGGCTAACGTGACTTACCTCTCCACCAAGGCCTGTGATGTCGGGCGGGTGGGGCGCTTCGGGCGATATCGCCTTTTTGGTCCAAGGATAGCTATATGTCCATGGCTCATTTATGGTAATCCAATATTTTACCCTCTCTCCAAATTTACTGAACAAGACATCCTCGAAGTTGACAAAATCATCCCTACAATTTGACCATGTCAATTATGATTAATATTTTACTTTTGATTTAATTTTTTTTAGCTATAAAATTCACAATATATCTTGATTTAACATATTTCAAATTAAAGACAACACTTTACATAATGGTTTTTAATAATGTTCTTTTTTACTTTGACGGTAATAATTTAAGTAACATTAAATTCTGTATCATACTAGGTGTTTCATGAATATAGTTTAGTATTTTCAACATAATTAATTTTTAAGATATACTAGCGGAGTACCATCGTGCGTCGCATGATATTATTAATTAAAATATTAGAATGTACATTTTGTGTCTTACATTTAAATTGAAAATAAAGTTTATTTAAAATTTTAAAATTTTAAAATTTAGTCATCTAAGAAAAAATATATGAGTTATAAAGTGAAATAATTAATTAATTTAGAAATTATTAAATATTGAATACAATAAAAAGTGATTATTTTTATAATATTTCATTCAATTTGTAAAAAAAATATTTATTTATATGTTGAGATTCATTAAAAATTAATTATTTATATGTTGAGATTCATTTTAAAATGTAATCATAATTATGTGTATCTCATTACAATGAATAAAATTAAATATCAATTGACTTAATTAGTCTCACTAATTATAGAATGTCCTTATTTAACAGTTAATTAGTTTAAAACAAGACTTTGTCATATATAATAAATAAATAATATGTATACACATTTCTATCAAAAGTACTCAATCATTGTACTAAAAATCCAAATATTTTGTTATTTCAGATTATTTGTTTATTTGGATTTTATTTAGTGATATATAGACATAGTATGAGATATTTATGGTTTTAAATACATATTTAGAAGTTATATATTTTAATTGATTATATATAATGAAGAATTAAAATCAGTAACATATAATAATATTAGTATATTATTTTTAGATAACCTGAGTTTAGGTTAGTCAAAATACTTCAATATCCCCGTTTCAGCACCAAACAAACAATTTTTATTAAGGCAAAGTTTTGGGAAAGACCATTTTTCCATAACCTAATGGAAAGACGGGGTTTAATTACAATAATAAAAGGTAAAAGGTCTTAGTTGCAATATTAAAATTTTATTATGCAACA
>JAULKM010062850.1:0-12258 GCA_032355605.1 Rubia tinctorum | reverse complement strand
ATTCAAGGGTGTCGATTAATTGAAGACATTATGAAGAACACTATACTCTTTTTCCCATTGGGTTTTTTAATGAGGTAATGTGATCATTGTAAACATTTATTTTTAGTTTGGGCTAGAAGAATTTTGGCCATAGGCCTTTTGGACCAGTTTGAAAATAGAGTCCATTAGGGTTTACCTTATTCAGTTTTATTCTGGTTAGAATTAGATTTGGTAAGATTAGATAATGTAATATTTGTCTAAATATGGAGTAGCTCGGCCGACCCATATGCTGATGAAAATATGGAGTAGCTCGGCCGAACCATATGCTGATGAAGGCGGGTGTTATTCTCGAGGACACGGTTCTTAGGATGGGATACTACGACAAGAGGTGGTTCCAACTTAAACATCTTAGTCTTGGCGTTGACGACAAGTGGTAGTTCCATCCAGTACCCAGTAAAAGGGATAAAAATGCCAAGAGAGCTCGCGAAGCCGATACAGAAATAGACAAGGCATCGAGCTCCTGTATGTGATAAGTTCTTTTTACTTATTCTTGTCATTTTAGTTCAAAATTTATATATGAAATTTTTTTCATCCAATTAATTTTGTTTATTATTGATTTACATATACCTGCGGCGATTGGGAAGCTAATGTGACCAAGTATTTTGACTGTATGCGTGTGAACATGACAGAGGCACATGAGATGTTAACCCAGTGTCTATTCCCAGCACATCGGTTTCCTAGAACCCCAAGACCTCCATCTACAATTGAATGATGATGACGAGCCACCTAACTTCTAGCCAGTATTCTTTGAGAGTGAAGATGAAGATGGTGATCATGGCGGGGAAGATGGAAATGGGGGGTCAAGTCGTTGAAGAAAACATTAGAGCCGATGATAGGGGGAATAACTTTTGGAAGATTTGTATTTTTTTGGTTATATCGGCTTGATTTGAGAATTTGGATTTAGATAGAGAATTTGGATTTGATTAGAGAATGTTTGGATTCATGTGTTTGATTGATCAAATTTTGGATTTGAGTCGAGAATGTATGGATTTTTTAGATAAAAAATTTGGATTAATGTGTTGGCTAGATTTTAAAATATTTTGTTTTATAAAATTTGGATTCATGTACTCCCTCCATCCCAACTGAAATTGCACAGTAATATTCATCACTCTATTCAAGAAACAGTTTTGATCGTTAATATATTCACCCATATATAATAATGATATATAAAAAAAATTGATATTTAGAAACTACTATGACGAATTTAATAATATCACATATAACAATATTATTATTCATATATCTATTCAAATATGCGGTCAAACTTTATAGAGAATAGTGCTCCAAAAGAAAGTGAGTAATTTAAGTTGAGACGAAGGGAGTAATGAATTTATGTGTAGCATGTAACTTCAATAATTTACTTGAAAGAAAAAAGTACAAACACTTTTCCAAGCTTGGAAATACATCTTGCCTTTGTATTTACTGGCCATACATGTTTCCGATCTCGGAAAATATTTCGTCTCATTCACACATGTATGTAGGATGAGGTTTCCGAACTCGAAAAATGACTTTTCGAGTTCGTACATCATTTCCAGGCCGCCTCTGGAAAATTTGAAGCATCCAATTTTTCCAAAATAATTATTTCCGAACTCTGAAATGATTCGTCTCCCTATTGTATAGAGACAAATCATAATTTTCAAACTCGGAAATTCTCAGGTATATATTAAAAAACAGGGATCGAATCAAATTTAATGAATTAACCCCAAATCCATAAACCCTAGGCTAGTTACGAACTAGCAAAAAATCCTAGGTTTCTCACTTCTTGCTAAACCAACCTACATTTTGTCATGGCTAGGGGAGGTTCAAGCCATGGAAACTCGAGATCTCGTTCAATGGAAGCCAATGCCGATTTCGATGACAAAAGGTTTGTCTCACAATTTTCTCAAAATAGTTATGACTCATTGCATGAGAAGGGAAAATTATTAGATACATATCTTGCCGACTTCAATGAGTACCTAGTTATAGGGTTAGTCGATCCCCTTAAACCATTTAGCGAACAACATGTCAAAATTTTATTTTCATGTGATGAAAAGGCATATTTTGATTCTGTTTGCAAATTTTATGCTAATATGCGTGATTTGGGGAATGGGGATTATAGTACTAGGGTTGGCGGAATTGAGATCTCGATTAGCCAATGGATTATTAACAAGGTATTAGACTGCCCATACACACACCCAAAATTTGTTTTCCCGGATGATCTCGATGGTCCGTTAGATGATTGCTACCATCGAGAGAAGTGGCCGCTATATGTTGATTATCCTTACATTGATCTGATCGATTACAGGGAAAGGTATCTCCACCGGGATAGATTGGATTTAGGCAAACCCGAGACCTTTAATCTAACCCTTTTGAGCATAGATAATCGTATTAGGTATGAGATCATTAATAGGAGCTTGGTCCTCTCGGGCAAAAACTTGACTGAGCCTAATTACACAACTCTCATGTTATTCTATTTGATAATTGGGGGTAGAAAACCAATACCAGAACGGCTATATTTAGGCATATGTTGCATTTTTCGATGTTGAAGAAGGTGTTGATTCGCCTACCGTATGGGAGTCTAATCATTCGTATTTTGAAGAATGTTGAGGGGTTGATTTTATAAGGGGAGGAAAGGGGGGCCGAAGTATTTCGACAAGACTTACTTCGAGGACAAGGCATGGGTGTTGCACGATCGTACGTGGTATGTTAAAACCACTGAAGCTAACCGAGCAAGAGGCAACCAATCGAAGAAGATAATTTGGAAATTAGTTTAAGTCGATTTATTTCCCTTCATTGTTTGTGTTTTCTTTATTGTTTAAATAATTCATATGTTGCTCACTATTCTTTGTAGGCACTGAAAAATCATATTTTAAAGGTTTCAAGGATTACCACAAATGGATGCACAAGGAATTTTGTGTTGTAGAGACTAAGATTAGGTTCCTTCAAAAATATCACTGACCTTATGAGCGCCTCCTTGCATTAACCTCCCGACAACGAGAGGACCAATCAACTTCAGCGGCCGACATTGAAGAAATCAAAGAATGAACTTACAAAAAAAATCATGATATTGTTATTGGAGATGAATATTGAATGTTGAATTTAAACTCCATTTGATGACTATTAGATAAAAATTTGATGACTCTTAGATGACTATTTGATATGAATGTTGAATTCAAGGTCTATTCAAGTGTTTGGATGACTATTTGATTGGATGTTGAATTTAAGTTCCATTTGATGACACTATTAGATGACAATTTTTTGAAGTCACAAAGGTTTTACATATGAATGAAGACTCAAATTATAACATATTCCGAACTCGGAAACTGGACACGAACAATTAATGAATTTGCAAACTGTATCTGCTCTTTGAGCCATGGAAACCACATGTTTTCCGAGTTTTGAAACCATTCGTTCCTACTTTACAAATTAGGAAAGTGTCATTTTTAAAGGAGGTTTGACATAACCTCTTTTAATTGGGGTCAATTAAAGGAGGTTATGACTTGAACTGCCTTTAATTAAAGGCGGTCATTGAAAAACTGCCTTCAAATGGCTAAAAATTGCCTTTAATAGAAATTAAGGGACACGAAGGTTTATTTATGAGCTCGGAAACGTCAATTAAAGGCTGTTTTTGGAGAACCGCCTTCAAGTGCTGCCTTTAATAGAAGGATCTCTACTAGTGTAGCTCTCACTTCATTTTTATTCCAAAATTCCCATTGAAGAACAAACCCTAGGTTTTTCTTGCTTTTGAAACCAAACCTTATCACAAATAGGTCTTTGAGGAAACAAAGATTAACCCTATGCTTGTCTTTGTTTGGATGAAGAATTTGTTGAGAGGAAGGTGATGAGGGTTGAGTGTGGGTTTTGGTAGAGGAAAAATGTGGGAAACTCGTGCTCAAACTTTGGGCATTTTTACTCCATTTGAAATGTACTTAATGTTGAAATATAATCCCTCACGACATTCGTTTCCAAACACGGAAGGTATTCGGCTCTTTGTTCATTTGAAAGTCAAACATGTTACGCGTCCGAAAATATTTTGGATCTTCATGACGTAAGAACAGACAAACTTTCAGAAACGGAAGCTTGCGGGTATATAAAAATTCCCAAATCGAGTTCAGTTTTAAAAACCTAATTTCGATCAAAACCCCCAAATTTCCAAAGTTAATCTGATTCCAACTGTTTAATCTCCACACTAATTCAATCAATAATCATGTGTAGGAGGAGGAGGAAAAGGTAATCGATATGGATTATTTGTCCCGAAGGTATATAATAAGTTATTTTAGGAATTAGGGAATGGCAAATTTTCTCACATGTGAGGTGAATTTACAAGCAGATGAGGTTATGCAATTCTATGCCAATTTAGGGCAAAAATTTGGAAATAATGATATGACCTTAGTTAATGGGAACAAGTCAATGCACCAAATATACCATAAATGATGTGTTAGGAAAAGTATCTGTTGAGACTTTGAGACCGGATAATCCCGAAGGACCCCTAGAGATCTATCATCAATAGCAGTGGTCGGGAATTAGTGAAGCCACCCCTCTTTTCCCCGTATAAATGCCTAGAAAGTATTTGGGTAAGAGAGGGAGTTTGGCGAGATAGGCTGATTCGTACCATGTTGGAGTATTGAGTGTTGAACAGAGACTCGTTTATGAGTGGATTTGTATTAATGTGCTATCGTTTGGTGGTCATGCCTGCAAGCCAACTATTGGCAATTTGATGTTGTCCTATTATATTATGGAGGGGATCCAAATTAACCGGGGATATATTATTCTGAAATATATGTTGAAAGCGGCTGGAACAAAGAAGAAGGATTTACAATATGGTGGACTTTTCACTGCTTTGCTAAAGCAGTTTAGCGTCCAACCAGTGGATAGACCATTGAGATTGGAGTATTATGACATGAGTTGGTTTGTGCACAAGCAGTTAGATATGGACGATGATGGGAAATGGTAACACATGGAGATCACGAGCGCCACCGCCGCCAAAGAAGCTAAACGAGCAAGGGATGCAGAGTTAGATATAGTCGAGTCATGTTATACTCGTAAGTGTGATTGATTTTTTTAAATATAATATGATACTCTAATTTTCTTTAAATAAATAGATTTTTGCAGGTCTACTAATTTTTTCCCAGGTGGCCGAGGTGGTTGGAAGAATGCCATGAGTAGGTACATTGCCTGCAATTGAGGATGAGTTGGCCCGACTTGAAGCCAGACAAGCGAAACTCATTGAAGCCTCAGATTTGCAATTGGTGTTCAATGATGAGGAGCCAATGCCAGACTTTACCCCACAATTTTTCTAGAGTGAGCCAGACACTGAAGGTAATGAAGATTCAGTTGAGAATGCAGGAGGACAGGTTTCTCGGGAAGACGTCGCTGATGCCACTGAGGATGCAAATGCCACTGAAGATACAAGTGTCAATGAAGCTACTGCTGAGAACGCCATCTGGGAGGAGAGCGAATGTTTTGAACCACTATACAAAGTCGTCTTATTGTCTTTGTTAAAAGCGTCTATAACTTTGGGTTTTCCATGGAGTTCTCTAGCTACGTCATCAACCATCTCATCAAACCCTTCATTTACGTCATAATCATTTGATTCTTTATATCCAACATCGTCTACTGTAGCATTGTCAACTTCCCCATGCCATACCCAGAGGTGTAACTAGTTTGAAGCCCTAGCATGATGAGATATTGACGTGACTTCTTCCTACCTAAAAACGCATTATTCCTACAATCTTTACACGGGCAACGTGTTCGCACCACGCTATTCTTGGAAGCATGTTCAAAATTTACAATAATAAAATATTCTACCAAAGGGAGACAATCGGATAATTTTCTCAAATGTTTACCAATCAATTCAATTCGATCCATCCAAAACCCTATAAGAAATTGAGATGTTCAACCACACACACACAAAAAGAAATGATATGAGTTTTTTTAAACCCAAAATGACCTAGACGATAGTTAATAATGGTCCTGGCAACCGTTTTCCGAACATGGAACCAATGTGCCTTCCCACCACGCCCGAGCCGATCTTATTCCAAACTCGGGACCAAGTTCGATTATCCTTTCCGGTTCCAGAATTTTTTTTCCGTACTTCGTCCTACATTAGAAGATGATCTTCCGAGTTCATAACTACTATCATGTCCCATTTCCTAACTCGGAACACTTTCATTAGAAGGCATTTTGGCCTAATCGCCTTCAAATTGGGGTTAATTAAAGGCGGTTAATTTAAGAAACTGTCTTTGTTAAAAAAATATTCAAAGGCGGTTAGTAAATAACCGCCTTCTTCCTTCTTCCAACCACCTTCCAAAATGACATGGACCCGAAAATAGCCACTTCCGAGTTCGAAAGCCCTCCGGGATGGCAATTCCTAGAAAAAAAACTATGGAACTAGATTTGATTGGTGTCTTTAATCAAGCATCCTCCACTAGTTGTATCAAAAGTAAAATTTCCAAGGTTATTAAAATTAATAGGTAATTTCTCTAACTAAACGTAACGAGAAGAAAGATGTACCTATTAATCATAATTTTCAAACTATAATTTCTCTAACAAAACGTAAGAGAAGAAAGATGTACTAGAAGCTATTAGCCTATTGGCCATAATTTCATAATTATAACGGACAACATGCATCAATAACCAATCCCAAATTGTCCTTTAGTCACACAAGAATTGAACATTGTTTACTGCCATCCAAACAACACACCATACATTTTATATAAAAATAAAGGTAGTTAATTATTACCAACACTCTTCAAACCAAATGCCAAATAAGTAGTACTAGTTTTTATGCAACTCCTTCATCCAAGAAACCCCTCCTTTTCGAGCTCGGATTTGAACTCAACAACCTCCTTCTCCGGCAAAACAGCTGTCACATACCTCCCATCACTGCCCTCCTTGGCTCGATTCCCCGGCCACGCAGGGAGCACCAAAACAGCACCACAGTCACCCACACCATCAATCATGCAGCTCACACCAACTGGTTTCTCTCCCTGATTTTCGAATCCATAGAAATTGGCTCCTTCCATGTTCACAAATGTCAAGTTAGCTCCATACAACACAAAATCCGCCATTCCAAGCTCCCGCGCCATTGCATCCTCGATCATTTTGCACTCCTCGGTCGCTTTACTCTTGAGCACTGCAGCTAGCTCACCGTGGTTGGCTTTTACAATTGAAAAATCAGCTTCCACCACACTGACCACCAGGTTGTTGCTCACAATGCCACCTTCCTTGTTTGTTGCATCCTTTTCGCATATTGTCACGATTTTTGGTTCCTCGTCGCGCCTGATTCCGGCTATGATTTTCCATATCACGGCACAGAGGGACTCAAAAGGAGCAATTTTAGTGGCACCAAATTTTGAGTCTATGATTTTCCATTGTGTTGGTGTGACATGAAATGAAAAGGGCTCCAACTTACAGTTATTGACCGCTATCCATTTGTCTCCAACCGAGTCGACCCATTTTACTGAAAGTGGGCTCTCAATGAGGTGATTTGGGCTTGATGTGGGCTGAGGCTTGGGTGATTGGTAGGCCAAGTTATTGGGCTTTGATGGGGTATTTCCAGTTGCAATTTTTCCCAAGAAGTTCAGGAATTCTACGGCCGAGAAGACATCCCCTATTACATGTGCCCAGCTCAATCCAACGGCCATTCCTCCACATTTGAATTTTGTATACTGTGTCAGTGGACAATGGAGAACAATTACTAACAATTTATATGTAAATGGCACATTTAAAACAATTATCAAGGTATAAAAAAAGTGGAAAAAAAGTGGGAAAAAAGAGAGTAATGCGCATACATGTATACCAATGTAAATTATATAACATAATTTACCAATGTAAAATAATACGTTAAGAATAATATTCCAGCTATATTAATTATTGATAAATTAATGTATTATAATGATTATGACGAAAAGATACACCCCTATAATAATAGGAGAGTGGATCATCTTTTAACTAGTTAAAATTATTAATCCATTTATTTATTAGGAATACAGTATCCATTGCACCCTTCACATACCCATATGAATTGGAATACTCTCTCCATCTCAGTTTAAATTGTCCACTTATTTTTTTGGCACTGTTCTCTATCAAAATTTGATCTCATATTTAAATTTGAATAGATATATGAGTAATAATATTATCATATGTGATATTGTTTAATTTGCCATAACAAGTAGTTTCTAAATATCAACTTTTTATTTGCCGTTATTATACGTGGGTGAACATATAACGATCAAACATATTTTTCAAATAGTGTGATAATGATTGCTATGTAATTTAATTTGGGACGGAGGGAGTATCAGAGTGTTCATATTCTAATTTAATAGTGTGATAATTCTTTCTCTATTTTTAATTTTTTTCTTTTTATTTTTCTATTATGTTTCTCCAAGTTTTAAAATATAAGATATGTTTTTAAATGGTGGTTTTGTTTTTGTTCTGATCATTAGATCCGAAAGTTTATGCCAACAAAGATTTTTCGACGAAATTTTATTGATAAACTTTATTGTTTTCGATCTGTCCTCCAAAGTAGGCTTGGAAAAATTCTAGTCGAAAGTTGTTTAAAAAATTTACTTTTGGCGATTCTTTTATAAGAATACAAAGCCTATTTGTAGACTATTACTAGCAAGCGCAAAATCGGGAATTTTATTTAGGGAGACAAAAAATGTACATAAAAATCGTACTTCGAATCGACCATTAAAATATCAAAGTTTAATGGATTTTTCATTCAGATTTACAAAAAGTCAAATACCAATGACAACTAGTGCTAAACAAAATGCAAAATTGATAATTTTAAGATGGACTATTTTTATTTAAGTTGTGCTCTCCTCTTTTTTATCATATAAAAAGTTTCAATGATTAATATTATTAATCATTGTTATTTAAGTTGTGCTCTCCTCTAATTTTAATTAGATGTTTTATTTTATGTCTTTTTAGACTCTACATTAAAGACAAAGAATTCTATTACTACAAACTACATTTCTGCGTTGATTTATTTTATTTTTTTGGATGACCACAACTTTCTTTTTACCCTTAAAAACAAATAAATTATTAGATAAATATAAAATATCTATAGTAAAAAAATTGGCAGGGACTAGACACCTTTAACAGTTTCACTTGTTAGAAACTTTTTGTACACGCAAATTATGATCCTAAAACACCAAAGGAAATGCATTTTTGGCAATAAAAATTGATCGGGACAAGTCTCCTACTTTCGCAAAAGGAGCTTTAATTTAATGGAGACTAGCCATATTTTTTAGTACAGGAGCAGTTAATTTTCATTTAGGTTGCTTTAATGTTGTGATGGAAAGTGTAGTTAGATCAATATTTGTGTGATTTGCATATCTTTCTAGAAAGCATGCAACTTGCAAAAGAGAAAATGTCAAGTATGATGTTTGTTACTGTGATCTATTCGGGATGGGACGTTGTCTCGAGTGGGTGAACTCCGCTCGCCGTGTTCAAGTCAATCTTGCTGGACGGATTCACAGTAAAGGACCACTTCATCATCTCCTATACCTTTCATTAAACCACAAATATTTTCGTTGAGAATTTTATCTTTATCTCTATTTGTGTAAAGAGGATTATCCTGTATCAAGTTATAAGATCATTCAAATATAAATCTTTGATCAATTTGATTAATATAAAGGGTTGTATTTTCTAACATCCTATCACTGGTTGTTTTGATTTAATAAAAAAGAATTATCATTAGGTCGTAAGTGTATAACTTGTCAAGTCTCGTCTACATATAACTTGTATAACTTGGAAGCACACCACAAGGTGCTCCGAGCAGTTTATCATGACGTGTTAGAGCTGCAGTATGAGGTGTAATGTTGGTGATTTTGCAACTCCGGCGAAATTTGGGTTCCACCTTACTGCTGATTGGAGAAATCCAACAATAAACTCTAAAAAGGTTTCCAATGCTAGAACTAAAGAGTTGTGGCAACCCTGTGGGATCAACTTGACCAACAATGAATAATCATGGAGGCAAGCAGTACTTGTCTACTTCAAACAAAAATGGATCTACCCTCGAATCTCAACTGACAAGCACATCCCGCCGCCGATCGGAGAAATCCAACCGCGGCCTCTTCCAAAACTATAAAGCTGCTGCAATCCGGTGAAAATGTAGTTGAAGGCGCGCGCCGAGCAGCAGATTGCCAATTTGGTAAGTGAACATAATGAATGGTTCCTTTGTGGGAGACTCACCCCATAGTGTGTGAGCCAGAGAATGTGTTCTGGAAAGTTTTAGAACACATTCTTTGTTATAGTTTGTTAGTTAAGGGTTGTGCGGATGAAACTTAGCGCAAAATGTAACGATCTTACAATTTAATGAGAATATGAACACTTTCGACCAAAACAAATAAATAATAAGACATCACAAATCAAGGTACAAGGTGTTGTAAATTTGTAATTTACCATAAAAAATTAGGCTGATCTTAAAAATTAAAATAAAGTATCATGCGAAGCTAAATAGGATCCTAAGGTGATAAGTGCCACCCCTAAATAATTATTTTTGCTAGGTAATTTTCTAAAAGAAATTCAATAAGATTAAATTTATTTTATTTTATTTTATATGATATATACTCCACTATAATTATAGTCCCTCCAATGTACAATAAACTTCCTCCTTTACTTTTTAGTTCATACTATGAATAATTTTCTATTTATAAAATTTCTGTCTATAATCATTCAATCTACCAAATTTACCTTCATTAAATTCTCAAAATCTATCATTATTTGCTACTTTTTGACAATATTCATAATATCACTCGTGTAAAAGTTTATTAAAGTTTGCTTTTTTACATCACAAATTTTTACCACATCGAATTGCATAAAAGATTAGTCAAAAGAAAATATGAATTTTATTTTGGGATGGAATGAGTATATCGCAACTAGTGTCACATAATGGGGAAGAGTGTTGCTAAAAAAAATTTAATCGAACCGTCGTAGACGGGGTTTGAAAGGTGCCCTTCCCTTTTCATTAAAGATCATATGTGCCAAAATTTGGCTTGCATTGCCTGAATGCTTACATCAAGTTACCCGTAGGCTGAAATTTGTGCCCGAAGGCTTACATCAAGTTGCCCGTAGGCTGAAATTTGTGCCCGAAGGCTTACTTCAAGTTGCCCCAAAGGGGTAATCATTAAGGCGCTAAAAATCAAATGACAAGTTTGTAACCTTTATGTATAATACACATAGTAATAGAAAGGGGTATATCCTAAAATTAATGGTCAAATACTGCGAATATACATCCAAGTAGTTATGCGAATATACATCCAAGAGTGTTTCTATTTCAAACCCTCTATTTTACTACATACCAAGTGTATTTATATTTTAAAAATACAAAATGTATTAAAATTTTAAATAAAAATTAAATTCAAATAAAAAAAGTATAGATTTTAAAATTTAAAAAACATTATTTGTGATGGGTGGCCCGTAGAGGTGACAATATTGACTCATAACCCACGGGTCAAGCGGGTTTTATTTTTAAATCCGTACAAATTTGGATAAAATGGATATCGAGTCAAATAGGTAATAGGTCAAACGGGTAATTGAAAAATATGGGTCGAATGAGTTAGGTTTATGGGTTGAACGTGGGTCATTAAAAGTGATCAAACCGGCAAGTAAAACTCGCGTGTTTACCCGTTTTAATTTTTATGACCCGGCATCCTCACACTTTTTCGAAAACCAGCACATGTAGCAGAAAGTTCCTCACATTTGTACCCGTTTGGTGCTGTTTACAGAAAGCTTTCAGGGAAAGATGTTGTGTTTGAGTGCACCCCTTGGCAGATGCTTAAATGTAGTAGATGGTTTTGATGCTGCATATCAGTGGTTTGGAATTTTGCCACTGATGTTTTACATTTATAGGCATTAAAAGCCATGTGATACGCTTGCCAATAAGCTTTTTGTTATGCTATTACCAGACTTATCAATTAATTTTTTTATAAAAAAAAAACTGAATTTAAAAAAAAAGAAAAAGAAAAATCTTAAATTTATATGTAAATCCACATGAGTTTATCTTTTATTCATATGGATTGAAATTCATGGATTTACCCATTTTTTACTTGTGAGTTGAGGGATTTTCAACCCGTGGGTTGAAAGGGTTTCAACTTAACTCATTTAACCCGACCCATTTTTGACTCGGTATAAAATGGGTCGAAATGGGTCATACCTGAAAAAACTGGTTTTACCGTTTTAGCCGATTTAATCCTTAAACCTATGTTCCAACGTAGGTTAACCTAACCAAGT
>JAULKM010062830.1:0-12259 GCA_032355605.1 Rubia tinctorum | reverse complement strand
TTTTATATCTATGTATATATATATATATATCTAGGCTTATATTCGCCATTGCATGCTTAGACGCTTGGAAATATCCCCCTTCTCTGTGGACGACCCCGACTTGCCAAACTATCTACTTAGCTGTATTTAGTAAGCATATTGGGCTTATAAATGTATTTTTGAGAGGTACGGCGACGACCTCCCAAGGTGCTTTAATTAAAGGTGTTGGTGTTTGAAAATGGTATTTTTGGTGCTTTAAGAATTTCATGCAAGTTTGATTATTTGTTTAAATTATATTTAGCGTAGAGCGTATGTGCTTCTACTTTTGTTTGTAGATGCTTTAACTTATATGTGTGGGTGCTTGAAAATGAGTGTTCTAAAATTTTCATGTAAGTTTAATTATTATTTTTAAGTGCTTTGAGCGTAAAGTGTAGGTTCTTATATTTTTGTTTATGGATGTTCTAAGTTAAAGGTGTTGGTGTTTGAAAATGGTATTTTTGGTGTTTTAAGAATTTTATGCATGTTTGATTACTTGTTTAAATTATATTTAGCGTAGAGCGTATGCGCTTCTACTTTTGTTTGTAGGTGCTTTAAGTTAAAGGTGTGGGTGCTTGAAAATGAGTGTTCTAAAATTTTCGTGCAAGTTTAATTATTTCTTTCAAGTGCTTTAAGCGTAGTGTAGGTGCTTCTATTTTTGTTTGTGAGTGCTTTAATTTACAGGCATTGGTGCTTGAAAATGGTATTTTTGGTGTTTTAAGAATTTCGTGCAAGTTTTAGTATTTGTTTAAATTATATTTAGTGTAGAGCGTAGGTGCTTCTACTTCTATTTGTAGGTGATTTAAGTTATAAGTGTGAATGCTTGAAAATGTGTGTTCTAAATTTTTCTTGCAAGTTTAATTATTTCTTATAAGTATTTTGAGCGTAGAGTGTAGGTGCTTCTAATTTTGTTTTAGGTGCATTAACTTAAAGGTGTTGGAACTTGAAAATAGTATTTTTGGTGCTTTAAAATTTTCATACAAGTTTGATTATTTGTTTAAATTTTATTAAGCATAAAACATAGGTGCTTCAAGTTATTGTTGTAGATGTTTCAAATTAAAGGTGTGGGTGTTTGAAATGGTATTTTTGGTGCTTTAAGTTTGATTATTTGTTGAAGGTACCATAAGTATAGTTTGTAAGTGCTTACAAAGCTATCGGTAGGTTTTTAAAGAGTTACCGGTAGGTGTTTCAAGATTTGCCTTTTTTTGGAGAATATACTTGGGCTTGTGTAGATACTTGGGACTAGAGCCCCAGAAAATCTGGCAAGCCTACTGAGCCAAAGCTACAATACATTAATGCTACAACCAAACAAAAACAATATGGTAATAGTCCCAAAGAAGAGAAATGAAACAGTATGTGTATTGGTTATTTTATCCACATACTACATGCATATAAAATTTAAATCTCATCATTGACATGCAAAATATCTCTATTGCATCTATAGGTGGCTGGAGTGCACCCAGCTTGAATAGCTCCAAATGGACTCCAACTAAAAAAGAACATATATGACGAATGTAAAGCGACAAATATATTGAGCTCAAACTACCCACCACCAAACATAAAATTAATCCATATCCTTGTTTACATTCATCACAACTCAAAGCATGAGGACTTGACTATAAGCTAGCAGGTTGTTTTCCGCTTTTGGAGATGGAAGTCCATCACATTAAAAATGAAGGATTTGATCTGTCATTTTTGTGCATGTGCTTCATCTATCATTTTCATTGCCATCATGTAATCTTAATCAAGAAAGAATAGATTCATTTATGATTTCCTCATCCACAAGTTCCCAAGAACCGTGCTAGCAATAAAATGAAATTACCGATTCTAGGATCCAATCTCATTTCATCCAAAATAGTGATACCTGCTTGCTTTGCTGCTTCATCTAGCTTTGATAGGGACTCATCAACATAACTAACTGTGACAAGATGCTTCTTCAACTGCAAAGTAAAATTAGTTAAGAACAGTAGTGTGATCTAAAAACATGAATAACTAGACAGCTTCACCGGTTGCTGCTATCCATAGAACCTAATCTAGGGATATGTTGGTTATAATAAGAGTTTTACATGGAAATTGTAAAGTGACGGCACTTAGGCTTCATTTTTTGAATTTACTTGACTTTTTTTGGAGGAAAAATCTTGGCAGGAAGGGGGGAAACAAATAAAAAAGACATTTCCTGGTATCTCTCAGCTTTGTGAACATGAAAAAGTTTTAACTAATTATTTATGTTACGTCGAACAATTTCATCAAGCATTGTTCTGAAACATTATGCCATGTGATCAATTCAAATTACAGAAGTAACATCTATTGTGTCCTTAAATAACTCATGAAGGAATGATCCAGTACCTCAATCCAAGCAGTGGCAACGATGCTATGGAAACTAGTAGGCAGTAAGCTAATCACAACACCAGCCTGCACAAGACAAAGAAATGTGAGACAACCTAGTTTATGTGAGGCGAACGTTTATATTCTGGCAGATTATAGACAAGACAACGTAGTCTTTGGGTGCGTGACAAACGTGCTTCAACTTATATGTAGGTGCTTCAACCTATTTTTTAGGTGTTTTGAAGATGTATTGAAGAGTAGACACCGACGAGCTACAAAGTTAATAACTTTAGATTTAAAATAATCCATGCATAACACACTCCAACACTGGTAGTACATGTAAAAATATATCATAGCAAGGTGAGAATGGAGACTTTAACGATACATTATATCAAGCTACACAGGTGTTGTATTCAATATACCCTCTGTAATCTACCCTTAAAACTCAATTGTCATACTATAAACCAATGACAACTGTTTAGCATAATATAGTTTCTGAAGTACTTTTTACCAATAATCACTTATTGGAATGAAAATAATGATAACTGTAATTGCATTGGATAAATAATTAAGGACAATGGAAAATGGTTGTATGATGTCTTACTTTCCCTATTATATTTTTTACTCATTCATAGATTAAATAAACAAGATATATCATTCTTCTACTGTACCTCTCCTGCATCCTTCAGGGACATTGAAGCAACGAGACTACCACACTATTCTGGTCCTTCAAATCATCAATTCAACATCAATACATGATTTCATAACACAATCAAAACCATATCCAATTCCAAACTCGAAACCCCAAACATACATTCATAAAATCAAACATAAGAAAAACATAAGCAAATTATAATCAAATTGACAGATAACTGAAATTCAAAGAAAGCCAAGCCTTTAAAACCATAGAAAAGTGGAAACAGTACCTCGAGGTTGAATGGGGGTTAGCGTTCGAGAGTGATAAGTGATTGGGGAGGTGAAGGAGAGGAACGGTTGCGGTGGAGGAAGGCAGAGAGTGGTTACCATCAATCAGTGGCGGAGGAAGGCGGAGAGAGATCAGTGGCGGAAGAAGGTATGAAGAGATCACTGGCGGAGGAGGGTGGATGATAAGGGGTTAGAGGCCGAGGAGAGCGGAGAAGAACGGGTTAGCAGCGGAGAAGGTGGAGGAATTTGAGGAAGGGAATGTAAAAAAACGAATATATATTTTCTGTGTATTTATAGTTATTAAATATAAGCCATTGATCAGATTGTTTGAATGGTCCAAATTTGTTTTACATATCTCGGCTGTCTCACATAAACTATGTTGTCTCACGTGAACCTGCTTCAGCAATATTTAATAGTACAAGGTGCACTATTTACTAATCAATTGCAATGTATATATGGTACATGATATAATATATTTTGCTTATAATATGTGAATATTTCAGTTTTTCGTAAATTAACAAAAAGTTGCTTTTATTGGAGTAAAAAAGAGAAGTTGATCGTTTTTTTTCAAAATACGTTATTAGTCATAATAACTCTACACACATTTCTATTTCTATTTATTTATTTAAAAATATGCAAAACCTTGGAAAAGACGGTCTTTCCATATGCTTATGGAAAGACCGTGTTTAATTATAATAATAAAAGGTAAAAGGTCTTTGTTGCAATATTAAAGTTCTATTATGCAACGTATAGTAGTTATAAATTTTATAACCCGGTTTATACAACCCAAAAATTTTATTTTAATTTCTTCTAATTTACACTTTAAACCTTGGTCTTTCCATGACTTACGGAAAGACCGTCTTTCAAGAGACAGACTCTTGCGTTAATAATAAATGACTCACTTGCAATAACTAATGTTTGTGACCCTAATTAAACATATGGAGCCAACGTAAAATGTAATGGTGGGAGAATAACAAAATTCTAATTTAAGAAGAAAGTTGTGGAATGTTTGTTAGGGCTATTCCCTCAATATTAGATTAAATTGTTCACTCTTTTTCATTGATTCGTTTTATATTTATTTTTAATTTTTATAGTAAGTTTTTTATTTTATTTATTTCTATTTTTTAGAATAAAATGTTAAAATGAGTCTAACTTTAAACTGAAAGTACCAATATAACCATTTTATGTTTATTGTCAATATATTTAATATTTTAAAACTGATTTCTCTTCATGAAATTTGAGCTGAAATAGATAAAGTACTTTTTGTTAAATAAATAAGAGAAAAGTGTGTTTTTAACCCTATGGTTTGGGCGAAAGTGCATAAATGACCTTGTAAAATCTGAAACTGCAAAATTAACCCTGAAACTCGTTGACTGAAATGTCAACGGTTGAAATGGTCTGAAATTATTGAAATGTTCATTTTATCCTTCTGTTAAAACTTATTAAAAACAAAAAAAAATGTAAAAACATTAATGCCCTTGGGTTTTAACAAAAAAACAAAAATTCCGGGCTCTTCCCATTTCTTCGACAGCGGAACAAATTCTTCCACGGCGGAGGAGAAAAGCTCCAGCGGCAGCGGCGGAATGGCGGGGCGACGGTGGCGACTGGATTGAGAAAGTGCAAGAGGAGCGATGAGTGGTGATTGATGCATTGTGATTGTGGTATGAGAGTTATTTTCCGGGTTTTGAAGAATGTGTGTTGAAAATTTTGGGGGTGAGAGTTATTTGAAAGGGTTTTCAGACCTGTGAATGATTATGTCAAAAATCATGTTGTTGGGTTGGTTTTGGTTGTGTTGAACTTGTATTATAGTGTTGAAACGTTGTTTGTGCGAAATTGGTTTTGGTTTTGTTGAACCTGATTGAGCTTTAAATCGTTGTTAGGGTTTTAAAATTTTGAAATAGGTGTGCTCTGCTTAAAACTGGTGTGCTCTGTTAAATTTTCTCTTCTGGTCCTACACATTGCTTATAACAATTGAGGGTATAGGGACTGAGTCCATTTCTTTACACTGAGTCCAAAGGTATGGCAGAAATTTAGGTGGTTTCTTACACATTTCTTTTCATTGCTTAAAATTTTTTCTCTTCTGGCCCTACACATTTCTTTGGAAGAATCCAATGGAGATTTCGATGGAGATGAAAGGAGCAGAGGCGAGGGTTGTGGAAGTTTGAGCAGGAGCAGAGGAGGGCGGAGGTGGTTCTGGGCGACGGGCTTTAGGCGGGAAAGTGGTGAATCTAGGCGAATCTAGGGTTTCAGGGGGAAGCTGGCGGCGGCGGAGGCAGTGGCAGGTGGTGGTCATGGTGTGTTTGGAGAAGATGAAACAGAAGAAGAAGAAGAAGTAGTAAGGGGATAGAATAGTCATTTCAATTGTAGTTTTAATTCAAGAGGTATTTCTGTCTTTTCATTATTAGTCAATTTTGGATTTATGTCGGTCAACGCCAGAAATCGGCCACAGGGTTAAAATTGAACATTTTGATAATCTTATAGGGTTACTATGCACTTTCAGATTTTACAAGGTTATTCCTCCACTTTATCAATCGTATAGATTTATTTTTTGCACTTTTCCCAATAAATAAAGTACTTTTGAGCTGAAATAGATATTTTAGCAAAGTACTTTTTGTTAAATAAGTATTGTGAAGGGGGTGGTGATAAACTTTCCTTGTGTCAAGGGGAACCACTTGACTGGTGCCCGTCAAAATCAAGCACCGCTAATTTTAACTTCTACCTCGGTTTTCTAAAAAATGACTCACTTTTTTTTAGAATATTTTTTTAATATTGACTTATTCCTTTTTTTTGACAAATTCTAAATTGTTTTTATACATTTATATTAATTTTTACTCGTTTAATATAATTTTTACCATTAATTCAATATTTTCTAAGTTCAAGTAGTAAAAGTAGGTGACCCAATTTTAGTTAACCGGTAGTAGCTGTAGTAAGTTTAACGCAATTAAGTAGTTCTCCTCCGATCTATTATTGGTTGATTTTGCAATTGAAATCCCTTTCATTTCATTTCTGCAGCAAAAGTCAAGATTGGGATCACGTACTAATCGTCATCATGATCCTATACTTAGTGACTTGGATGGCTAATCATGAATTAATAAGGCATCAACCAACCACTTTTCCTGTTTCCATAATCTACGTTCTCGGTTCAATTATTGCTAACTTATCGCCTGTTACTTTCATTGCATGCAACTAAAACTAAATATTGGGTTCTTCACAAACTAATAGGGTTCAACTTGCGCTATTATTGCCTTTGTGCATATGGTTGTACTAGTAATTCCCCCAAAATCAAGGCTCAAGTTTCCATTTGATTTTTAGGCAACTCTTGCCTCGAGGTGACTTCTTGGTAACGAATACTCCTTCTGTCCCGTTTCAAACTTCACATTTCACTTTATGTTACTATTTACTTTCTGACTTTGACCACATATTTAAATAGATATAAATAATATACAAATACTCAGGTGAGACGGTCTCACCTAATATTATGGTGAGACGGGGGATTTAAACACAATTTTTTAAAGTTAGGAGATAACATGGGGTACTTTTCGTAATTTTTAAAACTTTATTTTGTTCATTGTCTCACCATAAGTTATGGTGAGACGGTCTCATATGAGTCTTTCTCAAAGTGTAAATTAGAATAAATGAAGATAAAATTTTCGAACTGCATGAATCGGGTTATAAACATTATAAGTACTACACGTTGCATAATAAATTTTTAATATTACAATTAAGGCATTTTACCTTTTATTATTCTAATTAAACCTGTGTTTCCATAAGTTTATGGAAAGACAATTTTCCCAAGAATTTGTCAATCTTATTTTATTACTTATTGTATTTAATTTTAGTTCACTCCTATTCGTTTCATTATAAATTACCTTTTCGAGGACAAACCGAACATTTACCAAATTTAGCTCAGTCTACAAGGACAGGAGGACCACACTTAGTAGTACGGGCGGTGCTACCTGCCGGTGCATGAGTCACGCACCCAACCTCACTCTATTTTTCTTGCAACGATCACAAAGTCAGAATAATTAATCGTGTGTAATAAAGATTTCTCCTTGAAGCATGAATTATGAAACGATTCTTTTACACCTGTAAATCATCTGTACATATGACACAAAATTCCTAATATCTCCACCTAAAAAACTTCAAAATTGTCAAACCAAAATGACTCTCTTTCCACTTCAATAGTGGTTTACAGAGAGACCAAAAAAATGCTGTACAAAGCATACTTCCTCCGGTTTTTTAATATTAGCACACTTTCCTTTTTGGGGTGATTTTTTAACATTGACACACTCCTTTTTTGGCAAATTTTAGGTTGTTTTCATTCACTCAATTTACTTTTTACTCTTTCAATGAATTCTCAACCACTAATTTTACATTCATAAATCTCTGTGCCAAAAGAAAGGGTGCCACTCTTAGAGAACCGGAGGGAGTAGCTGAGTATGATGCAACTGTGGCTATGGAAGTTGAGAACCTGAAAAAAGAGATTGAAGCCACGTGTACATTTCTATAAATATTCTGGAAAATACTTTTCAGTTGTGAATTTTTGTTTATATTAATCACCTTCTTTCTTGTTTACAGGGAACGAAAAGGATTTTGTTGTTGTTTTTATTGTGACGATATGGATGATTCTAGAGCTGTCAATCTCTAACCCGAACCGAGAATCCGATCCGTACCGACACGACCGAATCAACCCAAAATCTAATTTGATCCGAGAAATATTGACATGAACCCGATCTGATCCGAGAAATATTGACCTGACCCCTAAACCCAATTTCGACCCAAGAAATATTGACATGTACCCGAACTCGACACGACCCAATTAAACCCGAATATGACCCGATAATCTGGACCTGAATCCTACCTAAACCCGAACCCAATCCAACCCGAACCCGATCCAACTCAAACTCGATCCAACCCGAACCCGATTCAACCCGAACCTAATACCCAATAAATCAACTATATAATTTTACGTGTAACCAACCCAAAATAGATGTGGCTATTAAAAGTCAATTAACATTCAACATGGAATCAAGTCAACTTGGTTATAAGTCAAACAAATAAATTCTTTAGACATACTTATTAGAATAAGATGGAGTTTTTTAAATATATTACGAGTTTACATATATGATTACTTGTACGTAAAGTCAACTCATAACAAATCTGAATACACAAGACCAAGTTAAAATGCACACGACTAAATGTATAAATCTAATGAACAATAGTCAAATAAAGAGATGGCTATTTTGAATTAGTTATTATAGATAGTCGACTAAATATTAATTTCAAAAATCAGTTTGAAAAGAATTATAAAGATAATATTTAATAAATTATCACAAATTCTTGTTATAGATCGAGTAACTGTTAGATGATGGTATTTTATAATTAGTGGGACTAATAAGAATATTTAATATTTTATTTTATTTTGTGAGATATATATCTATATATAATTATGATAAACTTTAAAGTATCTCAACATATAAATAATTATTTTTAAATAATTTGAATAAAATAAAATAGAAATAATTATTTTTATTGTATTTAATATGTAACGATTTCTAACTAGACTAATTATTTTACTTCATTACTCATATAGTTTTCCTTAAATGACTAAACTTCAAAATTGTAAATAAAATTCTTTATTTTCAATTTAAATGTAAAATACAAAAAGTACACAAAAGTAATCCTGATTTTTTAATTAATAATACCGAGTAACGCGCGGTGAGACTTCACTAGTTTTTTATTTTACAAGGTTAGAATAAAAATATTTATTACAACACAAAAATCCACTAAAGTTTTTTTTAAAAAAAGTGAATTGAATTTAATGAATACTCAACACTACTATTCAACTAAGATAGTAGGCACAAAAATGTCTCTAACATGTTTATGGAAAATTACGTCATGATCCAAAAAAATGTTACGACATTATCTTTCTCTCCAAATATACATAAATTTTGTTATTCTTGCATATATATATATATAGAAAACAAATATTTCTTTGGTGAAATCTTGTAAAGCGCTAATATATGTTCTAGAGTAATTTAAAGTTGATTATTTAGAAGTCAGAAAGAGAAATTTAAAAGGATTACGGATATGTTCTTGTGCCCAATTGTTGATAAATATTTTGTTACGGACTTGAAAAATACAATGGGGTATATAGGGTATTATCACGTTCGAGCGGATTTCAATTTGGAGTTACGAGTAAAGTTTTTGTTTTTGCACTTAGGTCCCTCCAAGAAAGTTGGAATTGTCGAATAAAAAAATTAGTGATACCAAAATGCAATTCAATAATGTACGAATTCTACTTTTCGATTTGGGCATGGATGGATGAACATAAGGGCCTTGGAAGTCAACATTGAATACTTCTACATAGTCTTGAAAAGTTATATTGTGGCCCAAAATTGTGTTACTCCATTATCAGTTGCTCCAAAATACGTTATTTTTGATATTCTTGCCTACATATAGAAATATTAAATAAATAATTTTTTGGTGAAATATTAGAAAGTGCTAATACATGTTCTAGAGTAATTTACAGTTGATTATTTCAAAATAAGAAAAGGAAATCGAAAATGATTACGGATATGTTCTTATGCTTGATTGTTGATAAATATTTTTTAAGTACCTGGAAAATACAATGAGGGTGTATAGGGTAGCATCATTTTCGAACGGATTTCAATTTGGAGTTACGAGTAAAATTTTTACTTTTTGCACTTAGATCCCTCCAAGAAAGTTGGAGTTGTCGAATCACGAAATTCGCTACACCAAAATGAAATTCAATAATATATGAATGCGACTTTGAAATTTGAGCATGTATGGCCGAACAGAAGGGTCTCGAAAGTCAACATTGATTACTTCTGCGCAGTTTTGAAAAATTACAATGTGGCAAAAAATTGTGTTACTCTATTATCCATTGTTCCAAAATACATGATTTTTGTTATTGTTGCAAAAAATATAAATTCAATCAATTTTTTGGTGAAATGTTGGAAAGCACTAGTTGATGTTTTAGAGTAACTAATACTATAAACCCATTTTCAAAACCTTTTTTCCTATTATAGCTTGTAAAATTTGAAAACTTTTCTATGTATTGAGCATTGGTATTAGTCAACATATCGGTGCCTATGCAATTATAATGCAGTTGCGTGGGGCTACTTCAAAGTATTTTTAAAATTTAAAATTATATGCAATCCTAGTATCAGTATATGTGCTAAATATTTTCCCTCCACAATTTTAAATGCAAAAATTACTATTCCGGTCATAGGCACTAGTATTAGCACATGTTTATGTCATTCAACCAAAATCGGTGTTGAAAAAAAATTAAATCTAGACAATTTTTCTCGATAGGCACCGATATCTAGCACCGGTATTCAATGAACCGGTGATGAATTTATTCGAAGGCACCAGTATTTTGTTTAATTTACCAGATTGTTAGTGCCTATGAATTTCCTAACACCAATATTGCTCTCGCAACAATGATATTACGCGCCTATATACATGTTTTCTAGTAATGTATAACTAAAAGTTACAAGTTACAAAAAACAAAACTTGATAGTGCAGTTGTAACAATAATATTATTGAAACATAACCTAAACCAATCCAAATTTAATCGGGTAGAAAAATAAGCCGATCTAAAATGAACCGACCCAAAATATATATGAATGAAATATGAAACATTATAAAAAATAACTGATATGATCAGACCCGAACAAAACTCCATTACAAAAAATGACACGACAATAACCCGATCCGATCTAACTCGACAATATTCTGACCCGACCCTACCTAATCCGAGTGTAAAAATTACACGACAGTAACCCGACCCGATATTAACTCGATCCGACACGAGGAAAAAACTAACACGTTTTCAACCCGACACGACAGTATCCCAACCCAACCCGACCCGACACAAAAAATTAAATCAACACGTTTCAACCCGACCTGTTTCAACACGACACGAATCCAACATGATGACCTGAATTGACACCTCTATACTGTATTGAATATACCACGTGTTATGTGTTATGTGTTATGTGTTATGTGTTATGTGTTATGTGTTATGTGTTATGTGTTATGTGTTATGTGTTATGTGTATGTGGTATTTGGGGTTGACCACAGAGGGCTGGCCACTGACTGTATGATTCACGCCATTTAAAAAATAAATAAATTGATCGTCGTCCCAATTTCACGCACGTCATGCATTATAAATTACTCCTGGTCGTACGGGCAAGAGTCCTGTAAACTTCCAAGAACGGTGAAATTATAAAAAACAATACTCCCTCCTTTTCTAAAAATAAAATAAAAAATCCCTCCAATTTTTAACAATGATCTCGTTTGAGGGAAAATATTTTTAAGTTATATTTGACCATAAATAATTTTAATTGCATACAAAACTTGCATCAAGTGAAAAGTTTACGAATTCTCCACAATTTTAAAAAATAAATAAATTTATAGTGACAAAATATAAAAGGCTTATTTAATCTAGTATGATTGGAAAACCTTGATCAATGGCGCATTAATATCTAATTATTGACACATCTCATCAATAAAGAGTATTATAATATCTATATATATATATGTTTACAAACTAAAATTTAGCATGAATAAGATTCTATACCCTATAAGAGCAAGTCCAAGAGACTATGCAAAATGGAGATTTTTGCCATATTTGAAGATTTTGATAATTTTTCATCTCCAACATATGCTATATCATGTTCTCTAAAATGAAGAATTTGAGGAAAGAGAATATTTCATTCTTCATATTGGTAGAGAGAGAATGAAATATTTGGAGACATTGAAAATCAATGCTAATAATGTCAATCACCTTTAAACTTTAATTTAAAGGTAATTTCCTTATTTATGTAAATAATTTATATATTGTAGTTTTCATGCAAGGAACAAAAGGTTAACTGAAGGCATTTGTTAAAAACTACTCCCTCCGTCCCGGAGAAAATGACACACTTTCTATTTTCGTCCGTCCCAAAGAAAATGGCACAATTCAAAT
>JAULKM010062810.1:0-12259 GCA_032355605.1 Rubia tinctorum | reverse complement strand
TCAAATATGCGGTCAAAGTTTGATAGAGAATAGTGTCAAATAGTAAGTGTGCAGTTTGAGCTGGGACGGAGGGAGTATATATGATAACAATAGGCAGTGGATTACTGAACAAGATGGATTTTTTAATATAACCACTGATCATGTTACATCAGTATTCACAATACCTGATTGGTATCCACCAACCCATTCAGAAGAAGTAGATTTACAAAGCTATGTCCAAAGTAATGATAGGAAGTTATCCTAACAACAAATTTAGAAGCTTTCTCAAACATTTACTGGAAAACAAGTATGGAGAGAAAGCCTTGGAATTTTCAGGAGAAGATGGGATTCCGCTAGGCTTCTTTAAATGATACTGGAGTACTATTGGGAAAGATTTCAAAGAAGTAAGCATATACATCCTTAATCACTCAACAGTTTCAGATCAATGGAATAATACTCAGATTGTTCAAATACCAAAGAAGAAAAATCCAGTCTCAGCAGCAGATTTTAGACTAATATCGTTGTATAATGTTAAATATAAGGTTATTGAAAAAGTGTCAGCAACCATAATGAAGGAGTGTATCGGTGATGTGATATCAGAAATGCAATACGGGTTTGTACCAAGTAGATGTATTTCAAAAAATGTTTTACTAGCACATGAGGTGTTAGATTTTATTAGGAAAAAGAAGAAAGTCGGAACGAAAGGATACATGGCCCTTAAGCTTGATATAAGAAAGGCCTATGATCGTGTATCATGGCGCTTCCTAGAAATAGTACCGAGACAATCTGGCTTCCTGGATAACTGGATTTGAATAATGATGTCAAGTGTATCAACAGTTTCTTTTCAGGTATTGTTGAATGGAGACAGGTCGCAATTTTTCATACTAGATAAAGGTCTGAGACAAGGATCTCCTCTATCACCGAATTTGTTCATTCTTTGTCAGCAATTCTTATCTTCCAGGTTAGAAAATAAGATACAATCAAATAGAAATTTGGAATTACAAATATAGCCAAGAGGTCCAAAAAT
Organism: Rubia tinctorum; assembly: GCA_032355605.1. Classification (NCBI taxonomy): domain Eukaryota; kingdom Viridiplantae; phylum Streptophyta; class Magnoliopsida; order Gentianales; family Rubiaceae; genus Rubia; species Rubia tinctorum. The sequence goes on along the minus strand of JAULKM010062810.1, from coordinate 11,253 downwards.
CAGCCACCTCGTGTATGTAGATGATTGTATAATCTTCTTAGAATGCAACACAAAGGCAGTGGATGATATTATGATGAAAATTGATTTATTTGGGATATACTCAGGGTAGAGACTGAATTTTGATAAATGTGCTATGTTGTTCAGCCCGAATACTTTAGAAAGCTTAATGCAATATGCAAGGTATACTTTGAATATACATGAAAGTGGTTTAGGTGGGATTTACTTAGGAATGGACATCAGCTCAATCTCCAAAAGTTCAGATTTTTAAGGGTCTGATCAACATATTATGAAGAAAAAAATCTTCAAGGAATTTTATCTCTACCAGGTAGGATTACTTTAGCCAGTCATGTTCTCTCATTAGTAGTCATATATCCGCTAGGAACTTTTAGAATTCCAAAGACTGTTCTAACAAAATTGGACAAAATTATAGCAGAATTTGTTTGGGGTGAAAAACCAGGTAAGAAAAAAGCACATTGGAAGACATGGAGGAAGATCTGAAAATCCGAAGAAGAGGGATGATTGGGATTACGTTCAATGGAAGCTATGAATAAAGCATTCCTTGGTAAACATGCTTGGGCTATTCTATCGAATAAATACTCTTTGATTGGAAGAGTTTATGCGAAGAAATATATGAGAAATAAGGAATTTTTTATTATGAATTCTAAGCCTTCGAATTCTTGGGGTTGGAAAGCCATTTTGTGGGCAAGAGCAGCGGTAAAAGAAAATTTGGCTTGGCAAATAATAAATGGAAAAAATGTGAGGGTCTCTGATCAATGGATTGCGAACATACAAAATTCTTTATCAGAACATTCAGTCACTGGCTCTCAATTAGTTAGTGATATTATCACAGATTAAAATCAGTGGCGCTTACCTTTGATCCATTCTAAATTCCCCGGAGAAGTAATTCCAAGGTTATGGTTATACGTACGGACAAATCGTCCAAAACCCAGATAATCCTATTTGGAGATCAAATCAGGATATAATTTGCACAGTGAAGAAAACTTATAATTTGATCTTAAAATAATTGTGGCCTGAGCAACACCAACATCAAGTTTCTCAAGATTTCAAAAAGTTCTGGAAACTTTTGTGGAATCTTAAAATTCCTCACAAGCTCCAAGTATTTATTTGGAGAATCATAAACCCAGCCTTAACGACTGGGAGAAACTTAGCTAGAAAAGGAATATTAGATCAGCCAACCTGCTCCAGATGCTCTTCACAGGTAGAAGAAGAGACCCATTTGTTCATATGTTGTGAAGACTCTAAGAGAATCTAGAGAATCTCTTCCTTAGGTTTTGATTTTAATGTTGCTCCTCAACAAAATGTCAAGCAATGGTTTATAAATTGGACCAAAGTGGCTCCAGACAAAGAGGCAATCATTTTTTCAATCTGTATTTTCTGAGTAATCAGGAAGTATAGGAATTCAAAAGCTATTAACCATGAAGGTAATGATATTTTCCTTTGCTGGAAGAATGCCAAAAACAATTTCTCCATCATTAATAAATAGATGGAGGAGTCAATGGAGAAGCAGGATTAGAAGGAGTACATATTGCAACAACAAAATCAACAAGGAAATCAGTCGGGATAGATGCAAGGAGTGGAGGTTAATCTACATACTCAGGGGATTCGAAACCAAAGATCGATAAAGTGAGGGATTTTTGAATGGCTTACCAGAAGAGCTTGAAAGCTGAAAATGCTACGATGACGAATCCTCCATTTCGACGCGCAATAAAATGTCCTTGGCATATCTAGCCTGTCCAAGGAATAAGCCATCGAAACTAAAAATAACCTCCAATCCCAATAAATACTGTAAAGTGCTAAGATCGTAATCTTGAATATATGATTAACCTGATTAATAAACTTCCAAATGAGATGACCATCGTTCCCGGTGAGAATAATATCATCAACATAAACCAGCAAATAAATTAAAGAGGCGCCCTGTGAGAACACAAACAAGGATGTATCTGAAGAACTGCATACAAAAACCAGGCCAACAATAAAGGTACTAAATCATTGAAACCAAGCACGAGGTGCTTGTTTCAATCCACAAATGGCCTTGCGTAGACAACAAACATAATCAAGATGCATCGGGTCTTTGTAACCAATAGGTTACTCCATATAAACCTGGGAATCAAGAGCACCATTTAAAAAGATTTCTTAACATCAAGCAAAGGATAAAATAGTACAAACACCAGACTAAATGTATGATCATAATACAACCAGGTAATTGTGAAAAAGCTTGAGCAACTAACCTGACCTTATGCTGATCAAGTGAACCATCAGACTTGTACTTCAAACGATACACCATTTTTTAGCCAACGACATTAACATATGGCGGATGCGGAACCAATTCCCACGTCTGTTGAGCACAAAACACAGACATTTCTGAGTCCTTAGCAGCAACCCATTCAGGGTCCTTGATAACAGAGCTATGACTGCAAGGCTCGATTTTGGAAAATAATGAGATCAATAAACCAGAATATCATAATAAGAAAAATCCTTGTACCATAACGAACTAGTACGCAGATGAGTAGCCATCGGAAGTCTGGAAGATGAATCGAGAACCGGTGATGGTTTGGATCCTGAGGAGGCTGGCGTGGTACCCGAGAAAGGCAAAAATGGCGGCGGCACTAGGGAAACAGGACTCACCGATGTGGCCGGAAATGCCAGAGGCGTCAGGGTTTCCAGCATTGCCGGCCAGTGTAGCCGACACGTGAAGTGGACGCATGAGCGACGCGTGAGTTGGCGGTTGCTGCGTCTGCTATTGAGCTGGAAGCACTGGCTGCTGTCGATCATGCTGCTGATCACCCTGTGGCAAACAAACACATTTTTCTGAAGAACCTTGAGCTTCCGGTGAAATTCAAAAATTCAAATCTTTCAAAACAATGGGTGAGTCCGAAGAAGAAAATGGCTCAAACACCTCTGATGGAAATGATGAAAACTCTACAAAAGCTTAAACATCTAGGGATGATAAATCTATAACAATGCTAGTATGGGTAGCAAGAAAAAATAACTCATCAAAACAAGCATGGAGAGTGATGTACTTCTTCTTCGTGAGAGGCTCAAGATATCAATAACTCTTGTACTGTGAACTGTAACCCAAAAATGTACACAACAAACTCCAAAGGGCCCGTTTATGCGCAACATATGGCCTCAAATACAAAAATACTCAACAAACAAATGGATGAAAATTGGAGTAGTCAGGCTGGTACCAAAAATAACTGAGAGAGAAGACTTACCAGATATAACCGGAGTAGGCAGTCTATTGATGATAAGGAGCGTGTGTCTCATGCGCTTATGGAAGCAGAAGCGGAGATGCACGCGTGGTTGAACGATTGCGCGTGTATGTCATGCGCTTGAAGGACAGCGACTGGAAAGTCAAAAAATAAGCTCAGACAGCGACGAACGTCGTTCAAGGAAGGTGGAAGCAAACTCTAGTGTCGGCGAAGATGGGCTGCTTTGAAGAAGACATGAGATGAATTTCGATAGAGGAGCTGGCTGAGCAGAGTAACACCAATCGAAAGTTGAAGAGCAACGACAGAAGAAATAGATGGAGAAAGACAGCGGCAGCGGCAGCGGAAGATAGCGGCGACGACGGAAGATAGCGGCAGTGGTTGGTGGCGACTGATCGGAAAGGGTATAGAGTTTTAGTTATGTAATTTCAGGGAAAGAGAGATAAAATCCAGGAATTTTAGAGAGACCTTACTAATACCATGATAGAATGTAAAACCTACACATAATTGTGGCACAAACGGTATACAAAGTATATTCAGTTATGGAAAATGATACATACAAAACCAATCAGAAAAGGTATTCCTTTCTTAACCTAATTTTAATTCATTTAATATTAGGAACACGTTCACTCCTAGAATCTGTCTCCACAAAATTAGCATCAAAATGGATCTTGCCATAGAACAATCACCCAACACTTTCCAATTTTTTTAGAAAATGGGGATGGTGTTGCGGCGAGAAGTTTGGATGGAAACATGGTCAAAAGTATTCTGAATTTTTTAACCATATATGCACACACACCATCAACAAATCACATATTGCCACATTTGGGTAAGGTCATAGAGTCCCTTGTCATTTGTTTCTAGCTTTCTATTGGGAGAAAGTCTCTTCTTGTTTGAGAAGGAGAGTGAGCTGAGCTTGTGCTTCAATGGCTGAAACTTGTGCTTCAATGGCTGAAACTTGGTGATCACAACACCCAATTTTTTCACAATAGTGTCAAAGATAAACATTCTAAGTTGGGTATTAAAAAATCAAAGACCAGAATAATGTGGTTAATTGATCAGGAAAAGATTGCTGAATCGGGAGTTCAATTCTACCAAGATTTACTCACTGATAGCAATAAAGATCCCACTGCTACTGATCTAACCCACTTCCTAGGTTATATACCCTCGGTAATAACGAAAGAAGATAACCAGAATCTTCCAAAATAGATTCAGATGAAGAAGTTAGGTCAGCAGTATACAACCTAGATGAACAAAGTGTGTTTAGGCCAGATGAGTTCAATGGGAAGTTTTATAGAGCGGCATGGGAAGTTATCAAATCTGACCTCCTTTGTGTAGTCATGGAATTCATGAATGGGGTTCTAATACCCAAATACTTCACAAGTACTCTTATTACACTAATTCCCAAAGTTAAAACACCAACCACATTTTCTGAATACATGCCGATAAGCTTGTCAAATTTCACAAACAAGATAATATCCAAAGTGATGGCTGAAAGACTCAAACCATTACTTAACCGATTCATATCACAAGAATAGTATGCGTTTATACAAGGACGAGAAATTGCTGATAACATTCTTGTAATGCGGGAAATGGTGAGACTTTTGGATAAACGAAACCAGAGCTTAAACTTGATAGTGAAATTAGACATGTCCAAGGCATTTGATAGAGTTTTACGGCCTATATTGAACTCAATGCTTCTGAAATATGGCTTTTATGGCCATTTTACTGCCTTAATTATGAGAAACATCAACTCAGCCTGGTTTTCTCTTCTTATTAACGACACACCATATGGTTTTTTCAAACCATCAAGGGGTCTCAAGCAAGGATACCTCCTCTCTCCTATCCTCTTTAACTTTATAACAGAGCTTCTTAATAGAGGATTAAAACAGTGTTTAAAATCAGTAACATAGATAGATTTCAGATGCCTTCAGGATCACTCAATATTACTCATTTATCTTATGCTAGATCATCTGATCCATGGCGAAGAGTTAAGAAATGGAACTTAGTGGCTGAATCTAACACACATGTTCAACTTTGTAGAGGAGAAGCTTATTTTAGATTGCCAATTAAACTAGAAATGACCCTCTACTTGATCACTGGTCCTCAGAAGCCAACCATCCCTTCTCTGAATTAACCATAAAGGAATTTCAGGAAGATAAGGAGTTTTTTATACAATTAATGATTGGTTTCAGCTCAAAAATTAGTGCATCCATCCAGAAATACATGCCTCTTTTCGATAGGGAAGATACTATAATCTGGAAACCGTCCAGATCAGATAAGTTTACAATCTCTTCGGCATATACATGTCTCACTAATGCAGGCTCATAATTTCCAGCACTACATAAGGTATGGAACAATCTTATTCCCCTAAAATATCTGTTCTCATTTGGAAGTTAGTTAACAATTTCTTATCATTTGATGACATTTTTAGAAAAATAGGGAGTTCTCTGTCACAGAACTTCCAAGTGTTGTTTCTATGACAGAGGACTCCCTAAACTATTTTTTCAACAATTGCTACATTGCTGAGTCCCTTTAGAAAGAGATTTTTACTATCTTAAACATCTCATTTCAAAATTTTAGTCACATTTTCCATGCCCTTTCTTGGTTCTGGCCCATAAGACAGTTTTCCCAAACAAAATATAATGTTTCTCATGTGCTACCCAATGTTCTAGTGTGGATTTTGTGGACCTGCAGAAACAAACTGATATTTGATAATTTAATACCACATATCACGTTTATGAAAAAAGAGATGCATAAACTTTGCATATCAATTTTCACTCTCCACTATCAGGCTCAAAAACCAGATTGTTTCTCCATTATTGAGAGGGGGATTCTACAAAAGTTCCTACCTCCTAAAACTATGGTTATCAGGGCACATAAATGGTATCCTCCAGACACAGGGTTCAAGCTTAACACAAACGCCTCTTTCCCGAATGTCAACTATCCATCAACGGGTCTTATAGTAAGGGAAAAAGATGGAAATGTGACATTCGTGGGTAAAGGGTTTCTGAAGGAGATGATGGAACCTCTTCAAGCTGAGATTTGTGGATGCATTTCAGGTATGCTTATTTGTATTCAGAAAAACTATCATCCACTAACTGTAGAGCTTGACTCACTACAGATCATACATACATTCAGGGTGAAACAACCATCCCATGGAAGGTGGCACCACATATATGGGAAATCCAGAGAATGAAGGACTCACACAAGATTCAGTTCAAGCACGTGTTTAGAGAACAAAATTAAGCAGCTCATCATCTTGCTCAACTGAACATCCAACCTTCCAATCAAAATAATATTATCCGTGAGCTTTTTGACAATGATCTAAATCAGGGAATGGAGATGGCTATCCAAAGAGATGCCTTGCAGTTACCAACTTTGCGTACGCACACAGTATAGCCTCCCTGCTCATGCGTGATTTCTATTGCACCTATAAATACTTTCATCATTTCTGGCTCAATTTTGCTTCTACTCACATTAGAGAAAATCAAAGTAGGGTGTCCATCAAAGTTTGGCCGTTGTAAATTCGACACGAGGGGTGGAGTATTTACAGCGGAAACGTTTCTATTCACTACCCTCCTTTTTCTATTATAACTAGTTCTATTATGAGGTCCAACAATTCACTTGGCCTTATAATAGTTTGTTTTAATGGATTCAATTGTGTACTTAATTTTTATAAGGCTAGAGGAGCCTATTAATTCCCCCCACTCACTCATTGTGTGTTTTGGATTGAAAAAAATGAGTCCCAGGTCGATTAAATTTTTTCCAAACAATGAGCAGAACAATTTTATTTTATTTTTTAAAAAAGAGAGCACCAAAGTAGTACAAGCTTGAAACTAATATCTTATACTCCCCCTGTCCAATTTAAGGTGCACACTTTGACTTTTGACAGTTGACTCAAAAAATGTTTGACCATTAATATTTTTAACTATTTACAATTTAAAATTATAAAAAATTAATATTCTGAAAATACACATTAAAATGAATGTAACACTAATGTCATAGGATAATATTGCTACTTATATCAATAGAATATTATAGTTTAAATTAGTTAATTTTAAAATGAATAGTATAATTTCAGTTTAAGATGTTACAGAGGAGTACAATATTGAAACGGTTTTGGTAGAGTTGAACTGTACAAACTGGATTAAAATGGAACCTTTCGGATAAACCAAATAATCAATGACCATTGTTCAACACAACCAATATAGCTCATTCGTTTATCTCATTGCAGAGAAGCACAAACTTAAATATTTGTGTAACTCTTATTTTACCTATAAACATAGTACTCTCTTGGACATACTCTCTGGACGTGGCTAGGTCAAACTCAAGAATGCTGGTTAAAGGTTATGTACGACAAACTTGGGAGCACCATGCATGCCTTTGAAGAGAAAGGAAAGGGGAGAAGGGAAGGAGAAGGAGAAAGAGAATTAGGTTCTGTTTGTCAGAGTTGTGCTTATAAGCAAAACTAACTTATTTTGAAAGTAGGGGGAAACCAGATTATGTTTTTCCCTAAAAATAACTTCTGCTTTCAAAATAAGCTGTTTTTTACCGCCTTACCAAACACTGAAAAATATTTTGTTTATAAGCACAACAAATTAAAAGTTCTGCAAACAGAGACTTAGTTCTATCTGGGCTAACAATACCAAGTAATATTGATTCCTCAAACCCTGCCTCTATCCCCATCACCACTACGATAACCAACACCACTAGCAGATGATCGGACAACAACAAGAAGAGCTTAATGCACGTTGAAAACAATAGATTGGACAGGTACTCACAATAGGTGTACAACTCGAGTTGAAGTAATCTTCCACTCTCAAGTCAACCTATTTACACTTCTAATTTTAACTAAATTAAGTACTCAATGAGTGCAGTTGAGTTTTTCTGTAAGTGTGATTTTTATCTTAAGATCATATGAACATGTGTTCTATAAAAAATGGCAACATAGAGAAAATATAATGTTAACTTGTTGGTTTAGTTGTGTTGATATGAATTTGGGATAATTTCCTCTCTTTTTTTCTCACTCACGTATAATGAACTGTGAACACCAATTAGGAGTATGGAATTGGCTGAAAGAGTTCAATTAATTTTTAAATTTTATTTGAAAGAGATGCGTGAGTAAATATTACAATTTCAAACAAGTATCATACAAAGGTATATAGACAAGGGTGGGCACTTTCCCACTTTTGTTTTCAAAAATAAAAATAGAAGTACTATTTAGCCCACTTAATATGTATAATTATCTTCAGGTTTTTTTTAAAAAAATTCCTACACATACTTTTATGGCTCTGTTTGGCAGAGTTTATAAGTAGCAATGCTTATAAACAAATCACTTTTTAGTGTTTGATAAAGTTAAAATAAAACAGATTTATTTGAAAGTAGAAACTATTTTTTGGAGGAAAACTAAAACATTTTCCGCCCATAATAAATTTTCAATTCCATCCACGATAAGTGAGTTCAATAAATTTAGTAAGAATATGACTCGTATCACTATGATCTCATTTGGCTTATAGCATTGCAGAAATGAATAGGTTTGTCTTCTTATTTTTCTTTTTTAAAAATAAAAATAATCATTTATATTTGTTGGGAAAAAAAGGCCAGTATTGATTACAATAAGTGGAATTGACATCCAATTCAACTACTCTCGATCAATAATTAATTTATTGCAAAGATATCTAAATTACATGTCAACTAGACTTAATGTATGTACCGTTACAAACTAAAGATCGAATAAAAATTGTAATATCGTCGTCAGGATATTAGCTCGCTTCCTGCAAAAATCATGATCACTTGGGAGAGAGAAACATGCATATCACACATCAATCTCTTCGCCAATCATGAATTTTCAAGAAATGCAACACCACTTGATCCAAAACACAATTTATGTTATTCAAACTGTAAACACCTTGAAAAACACAAATCTGAAGCATCCAAATTAATGGAAAACCTAACCAAAAACACAAAAAATGCGAAAACACGATATGCACATCCCGATAGAGAACAAAACATCGACGTGAACAACTAAATCGAGTGACCATCACAAACACAAAAATCTAATATATCAGGTCGAGAAACAATACAAATGCATGGAGACATATCCATACTTATACAATAACATAAATACTCAAAGAATATCAATTAAAAATTATTGTTTCCCAATATTCCTGGAAAAATGATTTCTGTATTACTGATCAGAATAAATAGAGTAAAAAATAGATAAGAAATACTAGTACTAGAATAACTCTAGTCTAGTCATCAAACTCTACCTATATTTAATCAGATATTTGACTAATTCTAACACCCCCTACCCCGCAAGTGAAGCGTCGGATGCTCAGCGACAAAAATATTACTGAATAACTCAAACACCAGACGAGAGAGCCTTTTGGTGAAGATACCCGTAATCTAAAGAGCAGTAGGAACATGAGCAACACGCAGCTCGCTAGAAGCAACCAACTCTCGAACAAGGTGATAGTCGATGTCGATGTAATTTGCCCGCTTGTGAGCAAATGGATTCTGAGCCAAGAATATGGCGCTACTGTTGTCGCATAACAGCAGCAGGGAACTAGAAAGCAGGACACGAAGATCACGAAGAAGATGAGTCAGCTAAACAACCTCTGGGAGGTTTTGGCGAGAGCCCGATACTCAGACTTTGTGCTCGAACGAGAGACAGTGGGCTGTTTCTTGGCCCTCAAGGAAACAATGTTTCTTCAAGAAAAATAGCATAACCATATGTAGATCGGCGGGTCTCAAGAAGCGGTCCCAATCGTATCAGAATAACCCAGCACCTCAAGAGAACCGGCAGACCGAAAATTAAGGCCAAAATGCAGAGTACCTCGAACTCTCGAAGAATCCGAGTGGCCGCGGAAAAATGATTGTCACGAGGGTCTCAAAAATACTGGCTGACTGTGTTGACCGCAAAGGCCAAGTCGGGACGAGTAATCATCAGGTACTGAAAAACCCCAACAAGAGAGCGGTAAAGAGTCGGATTCCAAAACAGGGGAATGGTGGAGCGATGGAGCTGTGGAGCTGCGAGATTGGCACAAAAGGAGTAGAGACTGGGGCAGCATCAGACATCCTGGCACGAGTGAGAATATCCCTGTCATATTTTGCTTGGCTGAGAAGTAAATTCGATGAAGTGGGTGTAACTTCCAAATCAAGAAAGTAGTAAAGAGTGCCTAAATCCTTGATGGCAAAATCCTGATGCATCCTATCAATGAACTACCGAAGAATAGTCGAGTCATTACCTGTAAGAATGATGTCATCGACAAAAACTAGCAGGTATAGTAACGACGAGCCTCGAGACATAACAAAAAGAGCCTTACATGAGCTGAAATCAGAGCTGAATCAAATAGATAATGAACTATTGAAACCAGGCCCGCAGAGCTTGCTTAAGACCATAAATGGCCTTAGGCAAAGGACAGACATAATTCGGATGAAGCGGGTCCTTGTAACTAACAGGTTGTGCCATATAGGATGGAGTATCGAGGACGCCGTTGAGGAAGGCGTTCTTGACATCCAGCTGATGAAGAGGCTAGGAGCACATCGTAGTAATAGCCAGAACAGTACAAACAATGGAGGATTTGACCACCGGACTGAAAGTGTGATCAAAGTCAAATCCCTGAATCTGCAAAAAAAACCTGCACAACAAGCCTAGCCTTATGAAGCTCAACAGTGCCATCTAGACGATACTTCAGTCGATAAACCCATTTGGAGCCAAAAATGTTGTCATCTAATGGGCGTGGCACCAAATCCCAAGTGCACTATCCACGAAGAGCTGCTATCTCATCATCCATGAAAAAATCCAAGATAGATCATGAAGAGCAGTGGCGGATCCAATGGTAGGCTAGGGGGGGCTCCAACCCTACCTAGATCTCCGGCCACTGGGTCGAAGGACCGGCCGGCCTGTCGAGCGCGTCTCCGGCCGTTGGAGCGCGCGTCTCCGGTGAAAGCTCGGAGAAGAAGGCCGCGTCGCGGCCTTCTATTTTTTTGCTGGTGAAGTACTAAAACGACGTCGTTT
>JAULKM010062800.1:0-12259 GCA_032355605.1 Rubia tinctorum | reverse complement strand
ATACAATGAGACATGTTTCTCTCCCCCACACTTGAAACACACATTGTCCTCAATGTGATAAAAGGACAAGATAAAGAAATAAGGGAGAAAGAAAAAACAACTCATGTTTGACATGGACCATGACAAATTTACATGGTCCGTGTCACCATCTCTATCCATGGCAGAGATTTTTTTTCTACTAAAGTTTTTGACACGGACCGTGACATATTTACACGTTCCGTGTCACAGTCCCTGTCCCTGGCCGATAATTTTTTTCTACAATTGTTGGCATGGACCGTGACAAATTTACATGGTCCGTGTCACCCTCTCTGATTCCAACCGGAATGAACTCCAAAATTCCACTTCTTTGCTTCCAAAAAAAATTTCCTCTGCTTTTACACTTCGTCATATTCTAATGTTATGAAAAATAAAATATAATGCACACCAAACATAATATTGGTCCAAAATATAGGAAAGAAAAATCTAATAAATTTCAAGCGAAACAACGAAAGTGCTCAAAATTGCATTATTCTAAAGGAAAAATAATTTTAACAAAGAGGCACAATTACATCAACGGAGTATCAATGATTATATGGATGATCAAAACCAATTTTTTAACGTTGTCGGCACGATTTATTCACGAAGCTCCCAAAAAAATTAAGCTACATCAATGGAATTGCATTAAAAGCATCCAGATGAACAAAACCAAGTTTATTTAACGTCGTCAGTACGACGTATTCACAAAGCACCCAAAAAATGAAGCTACATCAATGAAATTGCATTAAAAGCATCTGGATGATCAAACCCAAATTTATTTAACATCGTCGGCATGATATATTCACGAAGCTCCCAAAAAATGAAGCTACATCAACGGAATTGCATTAAAAGCATCCGGATGAACAAAACCTAGTTTATTTAATGTCGTAGGCACGACATATTCATGAAGCTCCAAAAAAATGAAGCTACATCAAAACATTCATCGGGTCTCCGGAATCACCGTCCGTGATTCCACCCATTCTTGTCTTTTCATGTATTGGTCTCCAAAATTGTCTTGCCTTAAACCTCATCTTCGGAGCCAAATGAACTTGTGCACCTTGTCCCTTTTCGGATAACTTTGGGAACTCTTTAGAGTGAAGAGGGTTTAGATGATGTTTCTTTAATCCCTTCTTCACTCGGTGCAAGTTAGTACTAGAAACATTTTCATATACAACATTGTCCTTGTTCAAAATAGTAGAAACTTTCTTAGATGACTTACACATTCCATTATCAACTTCAATTAAGTTAATCATGAGGCAATGTTCAAACTCATTGTGCGGCTCATGCAAACTTTCAATTATAGTGACATCATGGAAAAACATTTAATCCTTTGGAAGCTCTTTATCCTTGTAGATCTCATAACCTACTTTTTCTTCGTCAAACTCTAATGTCAATGTACCACTATGCACGTCGATCTTAGTCCTCACCGTTTTAAAAAACGGTCTCCCTAACAAGATAGGGGGCACACTCTCATCATGCGACATATCGATAACATAAAAATTGGCAGGAAAACTAGTTTATTCACTTTAACCAACACATCTCGCACTAATCCCTTCGGAGTAGCTTGTGAATGATCGAATAGTTTTATGATCACCCTAGTTTCATGCAAAGCCCCTAAGTTTAGAATCTTGTATAGAGAATAGGGAATTACATTAATAGTGGCTCCTAGGTCTATCATCGCCTTTTCAAAAAATTGTCACCTATGACACAAGGGATAGTGAACATGCCAGGATCATTGCATTTAGGAGGTAATTTCTTTTGAAAAAGAGCCGACACTTGTCCAACAATTTTAATTTTTCCAACATTTTCAATGTTTTAGTTCTCTTAGGGGTGCATAACTCTTTAAGGAATTTAGAAAACCTAGGCACTTTATATATAGCATAAAAAGGGGAATGTTTACCTCACATTTGCGGAAAACCTCAAAAAGGGATTTATTCTCATCCTTGTGATTCTTGTCCCGCAAAGCCGCCAGAAAAGGTGGTGGTGGAAGGATTTTCATGATTTCTCGCTTCTCCAGTGGTTGAGTGGCCACCTCCTCGACCTCTTTGTCCTTCACTACGAGCTCCTCTTCCATCTCCTTCCCGATCTTCATAATTTTCTCGGCCTCCTTGGTTTCTTTCCCACTCCTCAAGGTGATCGAGCTTACATTTTGCCCCAAGTTCATTCTGGTTGTGAGGGAAGTTTTCCGGAATCCCTAGCCTCTAACCGGGCCACAGAAGATGTGATTTGGTTAGCTTGAGTTTCTAAGTTCTTGAATCTAGGTGCGGTCTTCTAAATTTGTGACCATTGTGGTTATGACGTGCATAAGCTCCTCATGCTCCGACCTTGATCTCCCTTCTCGAGGGTTAGATGAGCCTTCATCCCTTGGGTAGGCTTGTTGTAGTGCCCGATTATACCCTTGATTTCCTTGGTAATGGGCTTGTGCCCATTGATGATTTGGTTAAAACTTACCTTGTCTACCCTGAAAACAACCTTGGGGATTTGATTGTCCGGCTTGCTCTCTCCACTGAATGTTTGGATGGTCTCTCCACCTGGGATTGTAAGTTTGGGAGTATGGATCATACTTCTTCTCATGAGTTTAACCTCTTTGGAAACCTTGTCCGCCTTGGCCTTGTCCACCTTGGTATCTCCGATTTCCTTGGAAACCTTGGCCATGACCACCTTGGTAGCCCATTGCCTTTACTTATTTAAGCCCTTCATCTTGAAGTTGAGGGCATGTATCGGTGGGATGATCCAATGAACAAACCTCAAAAGCTTTGACTTGATTTATCCTCCCCTTCATTAGCTCCTTCATCATGGAAGCTAAATTTCGAACTTGTTCCTCGAGCTTGGGAGTTTCCGAATTTGAAGACTCTTTCACCTTTGCCCTTTCCCTGATACCAAATTGTCTTGTACCGTTAGCCATCTCTTAAAACAATGCCACTGCGTCTTCAGGGCTCTTGTTAGCAATAAACCTATTACAAGCAGCATTGACCATCCTCATGTCTTCAACGGATAATCCATCGAAGAAATAGTATATAAGGTCTCCTTCCTTGTACGGGTGGTAGGGTCAACTAGCTAACAACCTTTTGAACCACTCCAAATATTCATATAAAGATTCACCCGAATATTGGGAGATGTTGCTTAGTTCTTTCTTCAAACCCACCGACTTAGATGCCGGAAAGAATTTCCGCTTCATGTCCATCCATGATGTTATGATTCCCCGGGGGAGATAGTATAACCAATCTTTGGCCGCATCTTTCAAAGACAATGGGAACGCCCTTAGATTAAAATTATCCTCCTCTTAAACCCCGGATGGCTTCATATTCATTCCCACAAGGTGGAACTCAGACAAGTGCTTGTTTGCATCCTAACCACTCATCACATGGAAAAATGGTTGACAATGAATCATCCCGGACTTGAGCTCACAAGTGACATTTTCCTGAAGAAAAGGGAAAATGATGTAAAGCGGTTGAGTCACTAGGTTAGGATCCATGAGCTCCCTCGAGGTTCTATTATCATTCACCATAGTTGGAGTACTTTGGTTAGCAAAATGTGCTAGCCTCCTTGCTATTCGGAGTGTAACCAAAATATCGGGATCGTAGTGCAAAAGTTCTTGGCTATTGGTAGAAGTATCGACCATAAACCAAGAACTAGAGCAATACAACCTTATCCCAAGCAATAATCACAAAAGAAAGAAAATGTTAACAACAAAAAAGAAGAAAAAACAAAACAAATAAAGAACTATGCTTACACTTTAAATAAAATAAACCTTTTCCCCGACAGTGGTGCCAAAAATTGGGAGGCCATCATCGTGCCTCTCAAAGATAGTATTTATAGGCCCTAATTTCGGCTAACTACTAGAAATTAGATAATAGCAAGTCGGGGTCATCCACGAGGAAATGGGGTTTTATCATGTGTTAAAAGTAGTTAAAAAGCACACGGAGAAGTCACTCTACATGTGCTGTAACAAAGTGGGGGGTTTTGGTTTTGGAAAAATACTACGCTAAATTTAAACTACTAAATTTACAAACGAGTCTTGGACGCAATTGGTTTACATTTCTAATCATCCTTTGATCATCGATTAATTAACCTATGTTTATGCATTAATAACATATTGTGGAGAACTTATCAACACCTTTCAGGTGATGGTATTTTTCGCCTCTCCTCGGTTATAGTTAGAGTGGGTGATCGACGCCACACAATAACCCTTACCCTCGGGTCACCCTAGACGATCGGCGTCATAGACTTCCTCGAGAATAGAAATATATGTGGGGAACCAATACAACTAACACAATATCCTACAAGCGAGAAATATCTGGATAACATAAATATATCTACTAATAACGACTACAAAGATCGACCTTCATGCTAATCGTTATTAGTGAGCTACATTGATGATTAGTCAAACCCATTCAAATTCATCTCAAATCTAAGAAGTTTCATCAATAAATAATCATAATTAGTTTTCACACCCAATTATAATCTTACATCAACTAACGATAATCACATCGACAAAAAGTCAAAGTATCCTGGGTTTGACCAAAATTCTAGCAAATAATTAACCCACAATCACCAACCAGTTGATCATCCTAGTATAAACCATGCATTAACTACACAAGAAAGCACACAATATACTTGATAATCAACGCACAAAATAGGGAAATCAAATCTCACATATTCATACTAGAAATGCTTACCAATTGCTCCCAAGAGTATATTTAGCCTAGATTAGCTAAACCCATAACAAATGCAAAAAAAATCAATGGTAAAAATAGGGGAAATGATGAAGGAGTAAATGCAAACTAGGGTTTTGAAGGTAGAAATTTTTGTTCTTCAATGAGGGAGAGATGGTATTTGTAGTCCAGGAATTAAAAGAGAAAGGCAACAAAATGGGCTGCTGGACCCTTTATCACGGACCGTGCCAAATTGACACTGGGCGTGTACATGGACCATGCCAAATTGACACTGGCTGTGACAAGCTCTTTGCCCAGCTTCTACCAATTTCTGGAATAACTGGCCTTCTCTTTAGAATCCCGTCGCTATGGGTAAATTGTTGATCCATTTTGAGAGTTCTTGTAGTTAATTCTATATTGCTCGAGAATACGAATCCAATGGTACCACCCTCAGAGGTTGTTTATTCTCAGATTGTTCCCATAACTCGATTCAAACTTTCGGATCACAATTATTCGCTTCTTTGTCCTTCTTCTCCGACATTTTTATCTGCTACCACGTTTTAACTCGTGACCTTCAATCTTCTACCATCCTTGCAAATGGCCTTCAATAAAATACTCCAAAGTTCTTACGAGAAATCTACACATTGAGCTCACAAAAAGGAATCTAGATGCTCGTAAGGACCAAAAATCCACTAGACTCAAAATAGGTTACAAAATGAAGAATTTAGATATGAAAACCAAATAAGATTATCTAAACCCCTTATGATGTAAACCTACCTAAATCTAGCAATCTTTCAACATAAAGAAAACAAAAGATATGTTAAATGCTTCGGAAAATACATTCATTTGACGTCTCATCACAGAGTCTTCGCAATGAGATTCATATCAAATGTTCTCTTCCTTTGAGATTCTCCGGACGTGGTTCTACGTCCACTAGATGCATGTATGTGTTTAAGATATAGTCACAGCCTAACTAATAAAGAAGGGAGTGAGTTAAAAATCACGTTGGTGAGCTAGTTGGTGATAGTTACCCAGAGCATATTTAAGCTTACCTTATTAGAGAGCGTAGCGGTAAGAAAGAAAAGAAGAGCTTTTATGGTATCCATTTTTGGCTTCTTTCTTTGCTTTTTTTACTTTATGTTGATGGCTTGAAAATAAGGGTGATAGTTATTCTTGCTTGAGTGTGTTCTTCTGCGTGCAGAAACGTGCGTGTTGCGTGAACATTTTTTAAGTAGTAATGGTGATTCAAACGTCGGAGAGTGTTTTATTGAGCAATAAGGTGTGAAAATAACCCTACGTTTTATTTGAAAATGCTAAAATAACTCTCAATTCTTGAAAGTGCAAAAATAACCATGTACCCGTATAAGTTTTTTGTCACTGATAATTTTGGCCTGAATCGTTGGAAAAGATGGATTTTCCCTCATAATTAAAATTTTAAAAATAAGTAAAATATGAATTACCTAATCTACGCTTGCACATTCCAACAAGAATGTCAAAATTGAGCGTATGAGAAGTGGGTTTAGTTTGGGGCCTTCAGGATTGTGGAGGGGACGAGAAGGGATTAGAGATTATAACTAACCATGGTCCAGAAGCAAAAGACAAAGAAGTTTATGGGTCCTGACATGGAGAAGGCGGTAGAAGAGGGGGCGGCATACAAGGAACAAGGCGAAGCGTACGAGGAGGATGAGGCGCCATGCGAAAAGGAAGAAGCGTCGTACGAGAATTTTCTGCTAGAGGAGGAAGACAAAGGCGGAAAGGGTGAGGAAGATGATGAGGAATGGCCCAAGTTGAACAAGGACTTCTGTGAAATAGAAGTTTTCCACATGAAGAGGGTCTGAAAGGTACAATCTTTATTTTTTTTTAATTGTAAGTTTAATTATAGTGTTTTCATTCATGAAAAATTCCCTATTTTTTAGGGCTATTATTTTTTGTATTGTTTTCTGAGTGCTATAGCAAAAAAGACAATGTGCAGTACTTGATCAAGTGGTGAATTTGACTCTTGTGTGTTTCTCTTTGTATTAGCTATAACATCATCAGTTTTAACTGGTGGGCTCTTACTAAGTTTTCTATAAAAAAAATTTACTGGGAAGAATGTTGTTAGTTGTGTTGTGGAAAGTTGTTGGATTTTTTTCATGATTTGGTTAGAATTTTTTAGTGTTACGGCATTGAATTTTTTTATTTACGTTTTGTAGGCGCGACTGGTCAGATGATGAGGCACAAGGAAATTGATTAAAGTCACTTTTTAAGGTATCCATTTTTGGTTTCTTTCTTTACTATTTCTACTTTATGTTGATGGTTTGAACTTAAGAGTGATAAATTTCTGTGCATGTGTGTGTTCTTGTGCGTGCAGAAACGTGGTTGTTGCGTGAAAATTCTTAACGTAATTATGGTGATTCAAAGTTCAAAGAGGGTTTTATTGAAGAGTAAGGTGTGAAATAGCCCTACGTTTTGTTTGAAAGTGCCAAAAATAACTCTCAATTCTTCGAAAGTTAAAAAATAATCATGTACCTGTATGAGTTTTTCGTCATCGGTAATTTTGGCCAGAATTATTGGAAAAGACGGATGATCCCTCATGATAAAAAAATTAAAATAAGTTAAATATGAAATGCCTAATCTACCCATTCTCTAAATATTCAACATGAATGTCAAAATTAAGCGTATGAGAAGAGGGTTTAGTTTGTGACTTTCAAATATTGTGAAGGTGACAAGAATGGATTAGAGATTATGGCTAACCCCGGACCGACAACATAAGAAGAAGAAGAAGGTGATGGGTTCGGACAAGGAGACGGCGTTAGAAGAGGGGACGATCTATGAGGAACAAGGCAAAGCGTACGAGGAGAATGAAGTGTCGTATGAAGAGGAAGAATCCCTGTATGAGAATTTTCCGCTAGAGGAAGAAGACGAAGGCTTAGGAACAACCCAAGCTTTACAAGGGCTTCTACGAGATTGAAGTTGTTCGAAGGAATAGGGTTTGAAAAGTACAATATTTTATTATTGTATTTTTAAATATTTTGTTTATATTTATAAAAAAGTTACCTAATTTCTAGAGTTAATATTTTTGTATTTATTTCTGGGTGCTCCTGTAAAACATGGCTAGGTACAGTACTTGATCAAGTGGTAAGTTTGAATCTTGTGCACCTATTTTTTTTACTAGTTATAGCATCATTTGTTTTAATTGGTTGGTTCTTACTAAGTTTTCCATTGTTTTGTTTTTTTTACTATGAAAACTGTTGTTGACTGTACTATAGAAAAATGTTGGATTTTTTTCATCATTTGGTTAGATGTTTTTAGTGTTAGGGTATTTATTCTTTTATTTTACGTTTTGTGGGCGCGGCTGGTCGGATTATGAGTTACGAGAAAATTGATTTAAATCACATTTTATGGAATCAATTTTTGGATTCTTTGTTTGATATTTCTACTCTATGTTGATGGTTTGAAATTAAGAGTAATATTTTTCATGCATGTGTGCGTTCTTGTGCATGCAGAAACGTGCGTATTGCGTGAAAATTCTTAAAGTAATAATGGCGATTTAATTTCGGAGAGTATTTTATTAAAGAGTAATGTGTGAAAAAAACCTACTTTTTATTCAAAAATGCTGAAATAACCCTCAATTCTTTAGAAGTGCAAAAATAACACCATGTACCTTTCTGAGTTTTTCGTCATCGGTAATTTTGGCCAGAATAGTTGTAAAAGATGAATTTTCCCTCATAATAAAAAAATAATTAAAATATGAAATACCAAATCTATACTTGCCTATTCCATAAATATTCAACAAGAATGTCAAAATTGAGAGTATGAGAAGATGGTTTAGTTTGGGACCTTTAGAGATTGTAGAGGAGACGAAAAAGGATTAGAGATTATGTCTAACCCCGATCCGGAAGCAGAAGAAGAAGATGACGGGTTCCAATAAGGATTAGGCGGTAGAAAAGGGGACGTCGTACGAGGAATAAGCGAGGGGGATGAGGCGCCGTACAAAGAGGAAGAAGCGACGTACAAGAATATTTTACTGGAGGAGGAAGAAGAAGGATGAAAGGGTGTGGAAGATGATGAGAAACGGCCTAAGCAAGACAAGGGCTTCTACGAGATAGAAGTTGCTTGCCATAAGAGGGTCTGAAAGGTACGATATTTATTTTTTGTTGTAATTTTAATTATATTGTTTTCATTTATTAAAATTTTCCTATTTTATAGGGCTAATATTTTTGTATTTTTAACTGGGTGCTCCTGCAAAACAGGGCGAGGTGCAGTACTTGATCAAGTGATAGGTCTGACTCTTGTGCGCCTGCTTCTATACTAGCTATAATGTCATTTGTTTTAACTGATCGGTTCTTACTAAGTTTTCTATAGTTTTGTTTTTTACTCTGAAAACTGTTATTGGCTGTGTTGTAGAAAACTCTTTGATTTTACCATGATTTGGTTAGATTTTTTAATGTTAGGGCATATATTTTTTTTTCTATTTTACGTTATGTAGGCGCGACTAGTCGAATGATGTTCTGCACCTAAATGCATGCATTAGCCAATGTATTTGACACGTTTGTCATTATGTTTTTGTTGGTTGATTTCCATTCTTAGTTAGGTTTACATTACAAAGCGTTTAGATGACTGTTGTTGGTTTTCTTATCTAAATCCCTAGTTTTGTAGACTTAATTGGATCTAATGTACACTATGTCCTCACGATCACCTGGATCTTATTTTGTGGCTTATTGGTAGGTTTCTCGTGAGCACTTTAGCGTAGTTTTATAGAAGGTCATCCGCAAGGGTGGTAGTAGACAGAAGGCCACGAGTTAAAACGTGGTAGTAGATGGAGTCAAGCCGAGAAGAAGAAGAGAGTTGAGTTCGAAAAATGAAGACTTGGCTAGGTCGTGCCAGCCAACACAGCCCGTTCCAGAGGCCCTTGGCACAAGTCACCTAAATAAACACAGTTTGTGCCGTCAAAACGCTCAGTGAGGCTAAGTATGGGCACATGTCGTGCCACTTAACACAGCATGTGCCGCTTCAAAGGCAATATTCGAAGACCAACCCATGGGGTGTAAATATTCATGCCCCCTGCCATCGGTATGCTTAGTAAGCGAATCCCTGCTGATGACGCATAGGGATTTACATGGCATGCGCCATTCAGAGGAGGAAAATCCCGCATCCGGCTTACAGCCCACGAAGATTCACACAGCCCGTGTCGTTTCAGCTGATGACACATGACAAATGGCACGGCCCTGGGCTTAGACCAGCAAGACTAAGCATCCAACCATCGGCCCGTGTTAAATAACATGGGCCAAGCAAGACCAACACATGTCGTGTTCTATAGCACGGCCCGTGCCGATAGCTGTTAGGGTTTTGGTAACTTTTTGGGCCTTTTTCAAGGCCTTATTCCCTACTACTATAAATAGGTGCCTATGTCTACCATGGTGTAAGTTTGGTTTTCCTTTATTCTCCTAATTCTAAGAGTATGGTAGATAGAGGGGGGTACCCTTCTCTCTAGGATTTTATTTTCTCTTTGTTCTTTATCAAAGATGTTAAATCCAATGAAATACTTGGGTTCAATGCTTAGGGATTAGTTAATTTACCTGGGGATCTATATTTGTATTCATGACTAGATGTTGACTTATTGAGATTCTTAGATTGCCCTATCTTTATGTTGTTTGAATATTTGTGCTTGATATATGCTTTCTACTCTTGTGTATTTATGCTATGCCATATTTTATGATGTATCCATACATCCATATGTACTATAATATCATGCTAGGATTCATTGTTATCTTGGGAGTGTTAGATTATGGTTATTGTAGGTTCGAGAGTACCGGGGAGATAAGTGCATTCATGTTACCTTGAGAGTACCGATATGATTGGTTAGACTATAATTCTAATTGGCTAGTTGTTTGATAAATTACATGTTGAGGGAGCTAGACTAATCCTTGATGAGGGGAAACCCTTGGCTTACCCCGATAAATGAGCGTGATAATTTGTAGCGACTAGGGTTGTTGTGTGGCGATTAAGGCTGTGTCAACTCTAGAGTCATCACAAGATGCCAACTCTTTTGCGTCTATAGGCCTAGAGATTGGTTTCCATAGTAGAGTGCCTAGGACGTATTGTCCTCACTTTAATATCTAATGGTTGCTACCTACGTAAGACATAGTTCCTTTAAGTGAGGGCGCGTTAGCATTGGGAGTGAGATGACTGGGATAAAATGCAAAGTCGAAAGGATTGGAGGGCATCCTTAATTACGGAGACGGTGTGATAAGCATGTATGATGTGGTGACAACCTTTGTGTGACAGAAATTGGGAAATGTCTGGCTATCTCCACACTATGAGACATAGGCATAAGATAGGTTTATACCTCTTGCATGTGATAGAATCTAGGATATAAGTAATTCATCGGTCATGTTACGCAAATATTCCCCAGGTGCTACCGATGTATAGTTTTACTCTTGTGTTCTTGCATGCTTGTAGTTGTTAGATAAACCCCCCTCCCCAAAAACCTATTTTGCAACATTAGCTATTTCTAACACTTGATCGGATTGATGACTCGATTGTGGCTTTGTATAGTTAACTGTTAAATTCATATCATCTCTGTGGATGACCTCAGTCTTGCCACTATCTACCCCATATGTAGTTCAGTAGTAGGAACAGGAGCAACAATATAAATCTCTTATATTTTTGAAGCCCTCTCTGCGGGTTAGTAGACTCTCTCCCGTGAAAAAGGCTGTTGTTAATAAGCGACCCCACGGGGAGGCAGATCAATGATGAGGTATAAGGGAATTAATTTAAATCATTTTTTATGGTATCCATTTTTTTGTTTCTTTGTTTGTTGTTTCTACTTTATGTTTGTTTTGAAATTAAGAGTGACGGTTTATCGTGCACATGTGTGTTATTGTGTGTGTAGAGACGTAAACATTAAGTGAAAATTGTTGAAGTAATAGTGGTGATTCAAACTTCAGAGAGTAGTTTATTGAAGAAGTGTGAAAATAACCCTACGTTTAATTCGAAAGTGCTGAAATAAAACTCAATTCTTCGAAAGTGCAAAATAACCATGTACCTGTGTGAATTTTTCGTCATCTGTAATTTTGGGCGGAATTGTTAGAAAAGATGGATTTATCTTCATAATTAAAAAATTAAAATATAAGTAAAATATGAAATGCCTAATCTACCCTTGCCTATTCCATAAATATTCAATAAGAATGTCATAATTCAGCGTATGGGAAGAGGGTTTAGTTTGGGGCTTTCAGAGATTATGGAGTGGATGAGAATAGATTGGAGATTATGGCTAACCCCAGTCCGACAGCAGAAGAAAGAAGAAGCATATGGGTTCCGACATGGAGAAGGAAGTAGATAAGGAGGTGGCGTATGAGGAACAAGGCAAAGCATACGAGGAGGTTAAGACGCTGTACTAAAAGGAAAAAGCATCGAACGAGAATTTTCCGCTGGAGGAGGAAGAGAAAGGCAGAAAGGGTGAGGAAGACGGCGAGGAACATCCCAACCTGGACGAGAGCTTCCAGGAGTTAGAAGTTGCTCATCAGAAGAGGGTTTGGAAATTACAATATATATATATATATATATATATATATATAGATATATATATTTTAAATGTAAGTTTAATT
>JAULKM010062789.1:0-12259 GCA_032355605.1 Rubia tinctorum | reverse complement strand
CAAGGTCCTCTAAAGATTTTATGTGACAACAAAAGTGCAATTGACATCTCTAAAAATCCGGTCCAGCATTCGAGAACGAAGCACATTGATATAAGGCATCATTTTATCAGAGATCTGGTTGAAAGGAAAGAAGTGGTGATTGACTATGTTCCAACATGCGAACAATTTGCTGATATATTCACAAAACCACTGGATGCTTCAACTTTTGAGTTTCTTAGGCAACACCTTGGTGTGTGTCGAATATGAGGTATGCCTGAAACTCCATTGTACTTTATGTATATTTTTGGTTAGTTTTGTTTTTGTTTCAGAAAAACGGAAAAAAAAAGGAAAAAGACAAAAGACAAAAATATGGTGGATGAAGATGGAAGGTGAAAGTGGTTAGTATGTTGGAACTTAGGGTGAGACAAGATTTGACAAGAGAGAGAAGGCTATTATTACCTTGGAAAGGTAAAAAGTGGACACGGTTACTAAGGTGATGAAAAAGGAAGAAGTTAATTTGGTTTCAAACTCTCCATATCCCTCTTTTTCGCACACACTCTCCCTCTTCAACCGAAATTCTACAACTCCTTGAAAACCTCTCTTGCCGAATTACTTGTGTGATGCATCATGCTCCGCCTATCTCACCATCGACTAGCTCACCTGGTTCGCCGACCAGTCCACCGGGTTCACCGGCCCCTTTACCGGTCACTTCACCGGCCGCAACTGCTCCTCCGGTCTCCCCACCTTGACCTCACACTCATCGGATGACTACTAGGTCAACTACTGGTGCTATTCAGCGCAGGGATTATTCAGGCATTGTCGTTCATGGTTTTACTGCTGCCTACTTGCTTAGTCTGAGCCCACGGATTATCGTACGACTCTTCAGGATCCGACTTGGGTTTCTTCCATGGATGACGAGATGACGGCTCTTCGTGGCCAACACACTTGGGACTTGGTGCCTCGACCTTCAGATGCTAACATTATTCTCTCCAAATGAGTCCATAGGCTCAATTATCGACCAGATGGTTCTATTGATTATCACAAAGCCAGACTTGTGGCGCAGGGTTTCTCAGAGATCCCGGGGTTTGACTTTGACCACATTTTCAATCTCGTGGTCAAAACCTCCATTGTTCGGACGATTCTCTCCATTGCTACGATGCGTTTCTGGCCGCTTCATCAGATGGATGTCAAGAACGTTTTTCTTAATGGCGTTCTCGATACTCCGGTCTATATGAAGCAACCCATTGGATATCAAGAGCCTGTTCATCCAAATTATGTATGTCGCTTGCAAAAGACTATTTATGGTCTTAAGTAGGACCCTCGAGCATGGTTCCAACATGTCCACACTTATTTGATTCAACTTGGTTTTCAGTTCAGCTCAGCCGACACTTCTCTATTTTTCTTTTGAGAGAGTCGTCATTACTATATCTCCCTGTGTATGTGGATGACATCATTCTTACAGGAAATGACTCTACCCTTGTTTGACAGTTCATTGATCGGATACATCGAGATTTTGCGATCAAGGATCTCAGTGCTCTTCATTACTTTCTTGGCCTGGAAGTTTCATCTACTACATCAGGTTTACTTCTTGGCCAAGAGAAGTATGTTCGGGACATTCTGACTCGAGCCGGTATGTCTGATGTTGCACCCGTCTCTACGCCATTTGTGCCCGAATTTCAGTTGCACATTTCGACCAGTCCTCCGTTCAGGAATCCGACTTTGTATCGTCCGCTCGTTGGGGCTTTTCAGTATCTCACCATCGCTCGTCCAGACTTGGATTTCTCGGTAAACATGGTCAGCCAGTATCTTATGGACCCCAGAGCTGGTCATTTTGCTGCAGCTACACGGATTCTAAGGTATGGTCATGGTGCACTTAATTTTAATCTTAGCTTTCATTCTGCTAGTTCTCCTTAGGTGTTGGGGTATTCTGATATTGACTGGGCCCGCTGTCTTGAGACTCGTCGGTCTACTTATGGATATGTTATTTTTCTTGGCGGGAACCTTGTTTCCTGGAGTGCCAAGAAACAACCCACTGTTTCTCGATCCAATACAGAGTCTGAGTATCGTACTCTTGCTAACATTGCTTCAAAGGTTGTTTGGCTCACTCACTTGCTCCGTGATCTTTGAGTCCCGCTGTCTAGTTCCCCGCTACTGTTATGTGACAACAATACCGCTATCTTTTTGGATCAGAATCCGGTGGCGTACAAGAGGGCGAAACACATCGACATTAACTACTATTTTGTTTGTGAGTCAGTGACCTCCGGCAAGGTGCAAGTTGCTCATGTTCCAACCTCTCTTCAGATTGAGGACATCTTCACCAAGTGGCTCTCGTCTGCTGTTCGAGTTCTTTAGATCCAAATTGTGCGTCAGTGAGCATCCGACACTTCACTTGAGGAGTGGTGTTAGAATACGTCAAATAGATGATTAAATAAGATTTTATTTTTGATGACTAGGTCAAAATTATATTAGAATTAGTCTACTTTGTACTTTATTTATTCTCTTTAGTGTTAATCAGAATTATTACGGGAAAACATTCTTTCAGCCATTCCCAGATTCCTCAAACAAAAAAAAAAGGTACAACTCTTTCAATCATTTACCTGCTTCCTGAGGTTGCTTCGCTGTTCTGTCTCAGGTTTAGGATTCCACCAACCTTCCCTTTCGATCCATTTTCGAAATCAACCATCAAATACTTTCCTTAAATAGTCATGACATCAAAGTTTGCTATCTATAATCTATCCGTTCTTGAATTCTTTCAAACATACTTTAATTTAAATATGCGGATCTAGTTCCACAAACCTTCCCTTAATTTGTAGTTACGGGGTTTTGTGCAAGTATCCACCATTCAAGTTCCTCAGCTGGGCGATATATGGTTGAGTCATCGGATGTGCTGTGATGACAATTAGCGGTGGTGGTTTTTTTCTCCTGAGTACTGCAATCTGCAAATTACCCACTTATGAGTTTGTATTCTAACCCATACAAGTTGAAATCCACAATTTTACTCAGGGCTGACATTTTGAGTCAAAATACTTTATCAACCAACCTACCAATCGAGTCACGTACCATTTGTACCAGATATTGGTAACCGATGATGTGGTATGGTAGTGCCGTACCACACATTTGTGATGGTATGGTAATAGTATTGAGAAAATATTACCATGACATTACTGTACCGTACCACATATTAATATATTAAAAATAGAACCAATATTATGTGAAATTTGAACTCTTATTTAGTTATAAGACTTAGCCATTTGTTAATATTAGAATCAAATTAATAATTTAAATATGTAATATATTTTTTTGTTTGAATATGTTGGATATTGATAAAAGTTTAAAATATTTCTTAAACTATATTTCTTGACAACCGGCATTTTTTTCTAAACCTTACAAAAAATTTAAAATCATAATTCTCTTTTATTTATTATAACTTACTTATAACACAAATTCCTGTTTTAGACCGAGTATCCGTTAGACAGAAACATTTTATATTTTATGTAGCTAACGGGATAATTTGATGTTTGTTTTTATTTATAGCAACGAGGTTCGACCATATGATTTTTATTTTTTTAATGTACCGTGATGTGTGAATAATTTTAATGCGACCTTAAAAATTATTGAAACAACGTTTTTCATGATTGGTCGACCATTAGTCGGTCTAACAAGTGACTTTCTCTACTTAGCATTGCTCTTATTTTGATGTTATCTTACTTATTATTATTATGATGAGAGAATATTTAATTTTCTAAAATATGAAATTATTTCGTTCTTATCTCTTAAAAATTATACATAAGAAATTCCATATATATTACGCGGTTGGGTCTTCTAGAGACTTCCACGCGGTCCATACGCGTTTTAGACAATTCAGAGAAAAATATATCTGGGCCAATTTCCGCCTATTTTTTCTCTTTCATGTGAGACATTTCGAACATCCATATCTCATTCACCCTTGATCCGTTTTGAGAGTTTAAATAGTCGATCTTATAGTACTCACGGAGAAGAACCCAAAAATGACATCCAAAGACCCTATATACATTCGGGTTCCACTCAAAATGATGCCCAAAAGTTGACAAAAATCAACCATTTAACCATCATTTTCCAACAAAAATTTGCAACCGGTGCCCAAAATAGGTGCCATACATAAGAATGAGCACCGGTATCGATGAAGGGTGTGCAAGGGACTTGTGCTGGGATGGTTTCCATCTGCGGAATAGGGTCTATTTGGCGCAAAAAAATGGATGTAAATTAATAGAACTGGTACAAAGCAGAGAACCGGGGCCTATGTTAATTATAGCACCAAATTTTCTAATAATGGTGTCATACAAATAGGGGCACAAAATGGAGGGTAATAATTTTTTAGTGTTTTCAGCATAGGTTTTAGTCGCAACACCAAACTGGTGTTGAACGTAGTCATGTCGGGGGGTATTTTTCGTTGCTGAAAAATAGAACAAGTGCTTTGTGTCTTGTAAGGCAGCGATTTTTTCTCAAACAACATTGGATTAAAAATTGGTGTTGTGTACTTAGAATAAATTATTTGACATAGCTCTCTGGTTGCAAAAATGATTTTAAAAAATTATTCAAGGCAACCGTATGGGCTACTTTTCCCCAAATAGGCACTGATTTATTTAATGTCAGCACCGGTAATTTTAACGGTGCTTCACACTTAAAATAAATATTTTCAGTTTACTCTCGAGTTAGGAAACTTCTTGGAGAAATAATTTAAAGCAGGTGCTTTTTTCTATGATGGCACCGGTTTTTATTTTCATTACCGATTTTTGAATCGGTGTTGTGTTTGAATATAAAAGAGTCACCATTAAGCAAGCTAAAGTAGTTGTGTTGTGGTCATATTAGCACCGGTTTTGACCTTTACAACAACGGTTTTTTTACCGGTGCTGTATACTTAGAAATATTTTCACAGATTTGCTCTCGGGTTGAGAGAAATGGCCAAAGAAATCATTTAAAGAAGCTTTGGGCTTCTAATTAATCATTTTCTGGCACCGGTTTACGAGATTCATAGCGGTGCTAAAAATTCTTTAAGTTTGAATTACATATAGCCGGCTTGTATTACTTCCCTAATCTTGGTATTCCATTTCTAATTCTTGGAGAGGAAATCCAACCTAACTTCCCCATCGATTCAAAATCCCAGGCTTTGCAAAGGAATACGGTGCGTTCTCTTTCAAACATTACTCTTCATTCTACAAATATTATATATCATGAGCCCAATGGTTTTGGAAAAATGTTGATTTCCTTAGCTCTCCAAAACCTACATTGTTCGATATTGCAGTCATGTAATAGCGTTAATGTGTAATAACTAGATGTATCTGTATCTTGGATTTGATTGGCTCCTATTGAGCATTTCTTGCTGGTCATCAAAACTAGTATTCCTTAGGTTTTTTATGCATGGAAGGTGTTTGTTGAAATGCATGAGTGGAAATTGTAGGATATCTATATCTATATGTTGGATTTGAATGGCTCACATTGAGCGTTTCTTGATTTTCATCAAAACTAGTATTCCATAAGTTTTTTTAATGCATGGAAGGTGTTTGTTGTAATGCCTGAGTGGAAATTGTAAGATATCTATATATATCTTGGGTTTAATTGGCTCCCATTGGGCGTTTCTTGATGTTCATCAAAACTATTATTCTATAGATTTTCTTTATGCACGGAAGGTGTTTTTTGAAATGCCTAAGTGGTCTTTGTAGGATATTGCACCAAAAACTCCACAAAAGAGGGCACACATAACATCCCCTTCTGATCCGGAGATGCAATCCAACATTCAACAACAAGATAATAAGTTCGTCTCAGAACAGGCAAAATCAATTGCTAAATCGTACAAAACAAGGTGACATTGGCCGGAGAAAGGAATCGAAGCAGCTCCACCCTTTGAAGAAAATATCTGGGCACTTGGGTGGGAGAAATTGTATGCCACGCCTCCAATGTTCAACCTAAGCATAGTGAGTGAGTTATATGCTAATTTGTGGTGTTCTGGGAGGTGGAATGAGCCATTATGTTGTGGGAAAATGGTGCCATTGACCGATGAATCCATAAATGATTTGCACAGGCTGGAAACTGCTCCCCTAGAGCAGGATGAATTTATTGCATTCTAGTACAAGACTGATAAGAGTTGGGATTTTGACAAAGCCACAGGACTGGAGATCGCGAGGACTGTAACGGGGCCGGGAATCGATGTCGATTATTTTCTGAAACCAAATTGGATGAAAATTCAAAAGAAGCACCTCAGGACCGAGATGAATGGATAGTGCCACTTCGTAGCATCCAGAGTTGACCCTGTGACAGTGAACACCGAGGTTCACTGTTTTAGGCTAGCATATCTGTACTCCATTAAAAGAAATTGCGATAGAATGTGGGTAGGTGGATGGTGAACACTTTGAGATAGGGTACAAAAAAATCAGGTTGTTACGGTTTCTGGAGTCTCATCTCTAAGATGTGTACAAAACACGATATGTCTCACTATCCCCACGACATATACTGACAACCATATTGTAAGATTACTGCCGACTCCTTCTTGGAAAATCCTCAGTAAAATGTGAGTCCTTCTTTGGAATCTTGGATCGCAGCGTTGGAGGTGAGTGTCCAAAGTCTCCTCACGGATTCACAATATCAAAGGTCCTGGTGCGATCACATGTGTAAGGTTTTTAAATACCAGTTCCCGGACGCCATGAAAGCAGTTGGACCTTTCCCTACATTTACAAGGCTACCAGCTAAGAAAATGCAGAGATGTTGGATGAAGAGGCCTTTGCTGGGTATTATTCATGAATTTCGTTCCTCATTGTCCTAACACTATGATTTTTTCACAATTTTTATGTTATTTTTTCACAATTCTATGTTATTTTACAGATGCAATGTAATAATTATCCATTACTTCGGGAATTATCATGCTTTTAAATTAAATTTACTAAACTTTTTTCACAATTTATAGTCTAGGACATTATTATATAATCAAAAAATTCCATTATGAAATTCCATTTACAAAAAATTCCATTATGAAATTCCATTATTCCTTTATAATTGTATACAATAAAAAATTACATTATTTAGAATTCATTTATTTGGTATATAAAAACAAGAATAAAGTGTTTTAATTCAATGCTTAAAGTGAAACATAGTTTTGGGCAACACTGCAATTTCTGAAAAATGTTGCAATTGTTTTCTATGATAAGTTTTTAGGGTGTTCCATTTACCCAGACAAGTTATCATCGCGTAGTTATGATCATGTAATACTCAATTGCAGTATTGAATTGCCAATTACAAGATTCTTGGAGGATCTAAGTGCAAAAAGCAAAACATTCGCTCAGATGTCCGAATTCAATTCCGCTCAGATGCAATCCTACATTATGGGACCCTAATGTAAATTCCTATAAAGAATTAAAAAAAACTCAAATATTTGGTGGAAATAACTCACAAAGAAAAGTTCCCGTTTGGACTTCCTAACTTCTAAGTTATCTAGAGTAAGATACTCTAGGATATGTACTAGCACTTTACCAAATCCTATTCAAACATAACATTCAATTTTAGAACATATAATAACCCAAGATACACAATATGGGGTTATTTGGCTACTAAAAGGAAAGTGTAATTTATATTTGAGCAACAGTGCTATTTTAACAAAGTTATGGTCGGAGGGTTTTCGGGTATCTATCGGACACAATTTTAAAATACGAGGTCTATTGAATGTTAAATTGATTATTTTTAGTCCAGTTGAATATTTAAAACAATGGACAAAAACTTTCCCCCAACAGAGGGACTTAATTAAATATTGCAAAATAGTAGAAATGAAACTGAGCAACAGTAAGGTGTGCTGAAGTACCGGTGCTAATGATTTCTATGGTTGGAAATTTCAAAAATTATGGTCTACATGAGGGCGGGAAATCTAAATTTTTGAAAAACCGTTTTGGCACTGGTTTTCCCACTAGTGCTGTGAAAATAATTCATTTCCGGCCTAATACTAGTTGAGCCAAAAAGTTTTCAGCCCATTAGTAATGATGTAGGCACATGTTTTTCAATCTTTGGCACTGGTTCAGTATGCGGTCCTGTAAATATAATCCCCGTCGGAGTTAAGCAGGTTCACAAAATTGCTTTATTTTACTATTGTCAACGAATTATTAAAAACAACGCCATTGTTTTAACCGGTGCTCATGACTTAGTATATATATTTCATCTTCTTGCTCTCGGTTTGGAGAAAAATTAACCGAGGCAGCGTCAAGCAACTGCTTCTTACCATTTCAGCACCAGTTCCTTGGGTGAACCAACACCGATTTTAAAGTTAAAAAAATAAATCTAGACATAATTATATATATCTTATCGCAATATATAAAAATAAATGTCAAATGACCCTATTAGTCCAACTAATTATAAAGTACACTCGTTTAACAGTTAGTTTGTATAAAACAAGATTTTGTGATATATAAATAAATAAATATTTATTTATATATATTTCTATCAAATGTGCCTATCACTTTATAAAAAGTCTAAATCTTTTGTTATTCTCGATTTTGTGCTTCTTTGAATTTTTAAAAGTGGTATCTTTGCATATAGATATAGTAAAATAGGATATATATATATATTTATGATTTTAAATACAGTTTTTGAAGTTATTTATATTTAACAAATTATAATTTATTATACACAGTAAAGAAATATAAAAAATCAGTCACATATAATAATAGTGGTATGTTATTTTAAGACAACTCGGATTTAAATTATTTAAAATTACTTAAATACCCCCGATTGTCTGCACCAAACAGAAAGAAGAGAAATTCTATTATATTTTTTTTGGGACAAATTTTTTTTTAAAATACAAGAAATATTGAATAAAAATTATAATTTAAAGTTAAAAATATAAAATTTTAATTAAAAAATACAGTGGTTAAATTAAAAATTGCAGAGTTT
This sequence comes from Rubia tinctorum, assembly GCA_032355605.1. NCBI lineage: Eukaryota > Viridiplantae > Streptophyta > Magnoliopsida > Gentianales > Rubiaceae > Rubia > Rubia tinctorum. The sequence goes on along the minus strand of JAULKM010062789.1, from coordinate 3,373 downwards.
AAATTAAAATGTATAGTGATTGCTACATAATTTTTTTGGAAAATGTCGTTCTTCAGTATACCATATCTTTCGGCTTAAGTGGATTACCATCTATATAGTGTTGTATCTTCTAAATTTACTTCTGATTATTGAGCTGTTGTTTTAGAAATTATGAATGTTATTAGAGTTTTTGTGCTTTTTTATTATTTAATCAAAAAATATATTATTGTTGTTGGTTGTTGCTAATGAAGCTGAAAATGGAAAACCATGACCATCTGGCATTAATCTGATTTTTATGTATAATTAGATTTTCTTATTCTGAATTGTAACTATATCTTTACTGGCATTAGTCATGTTTTTAGTGTATAATATGTATTTCTTATTCTGCAAAGCTATGTCACCAAATCTAGATAAAAGTTTTTCCAACCACTCTTTATTTTTAACCCAACAACATTTGTTTATTTCCATCCATGGACAGTGAGTACAATTGCGACCAAACAAGTCTTCAACCATAATTTTTAAAATCTTTGAAATCATTTTTTAACCCAACCACATTTTGTTAATTTCCCTCTATATATATATAGAGTGTGTGAATTGCGACCAATTAGGTTTTCAACGTCAAGAGTTTTGTGCGTAACTTGTGCTTTTGACAGCTAACCTTACTGTAACAAGAAAAGAACATACAATCGACCGGTGGTATGTCAAGAATCAACCGCCCAACGGTGATTCGTTCAGTTTCTTCAACTTTTAGGCAGTCGAGGGGTCAAAACAGGACATGGGACGTTGAGGGTTCCTCCACCAGGAAGATCAACATCAACATTTATGGCCTAGTTTGTTTTCTTTCTCTCTTCTCTCCCTTTGTTTTGTACCTTCCATTTATGAATGATTCAAAATCTTGAAAATTATGATTGTGTGAGATGTATTTTGTTTATTTTACAACATTGAAATGTTTTATTGTTTTGCAAAACTAGATCACTAGATTAATTCGTCTGACTGAATGATAATCATTTTTGGTTCCAATCCTTTTAATTCTAGGGATTTAATACTTTTTTCTAGTGATTGAAGCCAAAATTTGGTGAACAGTAGGTTGGGTAAACATGCCTAAAATGTGTGTCTACCCTAAAACTTTAGTATTGTGTGAATTGTGTTTTGGTTATCCTATTTTGTTGCCCGTATTTGATGCTTTTAATTATATGTTCCAATTGTATTTCAGGATGGTGTTATTAGTACCTTCTATGTCCCGGTTGACTTGCCACTGCAGAAACTCTTGAAGCAGTACTGTAACTACAAAGACCTGGAGTATCAAGTAATGGAATTAATTTATAAGGGACGTCGAGTTCAATTGACAAGAACCGTGGATGAGGTATTCTTTCATAGCCCTTCTTATCGGGCCCTTAATTCACAAATGTTAACATTTCATTCTCTTGACATTTGTAGCTTCACATGGTGGACGGCGATCAAATTGATGTTATTTTTTATGCTGGTCCCAGAGCATGAAAAGGTGGTGCCATTCATTTATGTTGAATTCATGATATGGTTTTGGTACAAGTAGCCTTGAATTGTATAACATTAATCATTATTTGAATATGAGTTCTATGACAAACTAAAAGAAATAATGTGGAATATGATTGTTTATTTAGAGTTTCGTATTGGAAAATTGAAACTACAGTTGCTGTTAAAGATCCAGTTTATCCCAAACTTCCTCTTTTATAATGCTTGCAATCCATTTTACATTGTGTAACTTGATCTATTGTGCAATCCATTTTATACTGATTAAGTCAAGTAGGAAAGGAGACAGAGAACAAAAGAGGGGAAGAAATCTTATTACATTTTGCGATAGACCATTTCATATCCATTCAATTTTGCTTTGGGTCTTATTCAATAAGACTTTGGGTTTTGAGTCCAGGTTATCGAGTCAAATTTTGGGCACGAGTTAGTCAGACCATGTTTTGGGCAAAGGCTGGTCGGGTCAAGTTTCTGACCTTGTAAGTAGAGTCAAATTGCAGCTCATGTTGGTTGGGTCATGTTTCTTACTCGAGTTTTTGGGTTGAGTTTTGGGCCTAGGTTGTTCAGGTTTGTTTTGGGCTTGGGTAAATTGGGCAGGGTTTTGACCGGATGGGTTAGACTTGGGGTTTTGTTCATTGGTTTTCTACTCGGGTTTTAGGCTGGGTTATCAAGTTGTGATTTGAGGTGAGTTAGTCGGGTCATATTTAGGGCCCAAATTGGTGAAGTTAAGTTTTTAGTCTGGGTTAGTAGGGCTGGACTGCAGGCCAAGTTGGTCGAGTCATGTTTCTAACTCGGGTTGTCAGGTAAGGTTTAGATCCCTATTTGTTGGGTCGGGTTCATACCCAAGTTTTTGAGTCGGGTTTCACGCTGGGTTGAGTCTAGTCGGGTTTTGTGTCCGATTCAGCCGAACTTTTGGTTTTGAAAAAAGGTCTCTGGGTAGGCTTTCAAGCCCGGGTTGTTGGGTTTGGTCGTGTTTTAGGCCTAGGTTGTCGAGTTGGGTTTCAAGTTTAAGTTAGTCGGGTAAGATTTCAGGTCCAGGTTGGTCAAGTTGGGTTTTGAGTCCGGGTTGGTCGGGTCAAATTTCAGACCTAAGATGTTAGGGTTGGGTTTTGGGCATGAAATCTAGGGTCGTATTCAAACTTGGGTTTTCAAGTGGGGTTTTAGGCCTGGGTAAGTCAGATCAGTCAAGCCTGGATGGTGTTTCATGTCTCGGTCGGTCAAGTCAAATTTCGAGACTGTATCGGTCAGGTCCATGATGTTTTTCTTGTTGGATCATGATAAATATGATAGTACGCATTAATTATTGTTGAAAAAATGAATCTCATGTGATTCTATTCAAATGAAAAATAAATTCGGTTATCTTATGATACAAAATAATTTGCGAGCACCGGTCACCCAACCTGACCCGATCCAATCCAAAATTATTCAATGACTCATTTGTTACCTAACCCAACCCATTAATGACGGGTCATTATTTAACACTTGATTCAATAAGTCAGTGGCCCAATAAGTCTACTGAATAAGTTTAAAAGGTAAATGGTTAGAATTTATTCATTGGATAACCTGTGACACCCTTGGGAGGTGGTTGTCCGAGAGTGATTCGATGATATAGGAGGAAGAATTAAGAGAAATTGAGAAAATTTGGGGTTGATGGCAATTGGAGTAAAGTGTTAAACTTTGTTGGTGATCATAACCAGTGGCGGAACCAGGGGGTGGCGAGGGGGTGCTGGCACCACCCCTAGGTTCCGGCGGCCCAAAAATTAGTGCTAGGGCCGCCGGGAGCCACCGGTTTCCGCCACCCCTTCGATTCTGGCGGAAGGCCGGATTCTGGCCGTGGAAGACGACCGGACAACAAGTTCGTTTCGTTTATAACACTGAATTGGGCCGA
>JAULKM010062778.1:0-12260 GCA_032355605.1 Rubia tinctorum | reverse complement strand
GTTGTTGGCTGGTCTTACAAAGGATTGGGGTGCCACGGAACGTTTTGTACGAAAGAGTTTGTGCCAGTGGGCTATAAAATGGCAAAAACGGCTCCTGTCATCCCAAACGGCTTATGATGGGCAAATGGGTCTATGCTGGGGGTCTCTAGTATAGCCCATGTTGCTTGGAATGGGCCGTGATGAGATTTGATATAACCTCCCTTCGTGCCGGCTTAGCTTGTTCGGTCGGCTAACTTGTTTGCTTTATTACGAGTGAACAGTTGGTCCAATTTGGGAGTTCTTGCAGTAAATTTTATAGTGCTTGAGAAGAAGAATCCAATGTTTCCTCCCTCAAGGGCTGATTATACTTGGATATTTCTCAGAACTTCATGCAACATTGGACAATAATCCCTCTGTTTTGGACTTGGCCTTTGTGAACTCCGAATCTGCTTTTCTTGGTCCCAATTCCATTTACTTCCACGCATTAAGATATGTAGCCTTCAATCTAATTCCATCCTTGAGGATGACCTTCGAAATCTACTACCACCCTTGTAGATGACCTTTTACAAAAGATAATAAAAAGATGTACTCATGAGCAACATAATGATATAAAAAAGGATGAGCTAAGCACATATGAATATAAAGTATAAAGTATCCATTAGTTATAACTAAGTCTTAAAAACTCGAGATTTAGACAAGAAAATCAATGATGGTCATCTAAACCCTTTTCCGTGCAAACCTAACTAAAAGTAGCAATCAACTAAACAAAAGATGGTAATATATGTGTTAAATGCATGGGTTAACACATGCTATTTGGTGTACATCATTGGCTATTATTGACAACATGCAAGTAAAGGAAATGGAAAGTGTGTTTCCTCCATAAACGCTTTTTGATATTTATAATGTACGGCTACGATAATATCGCCTTCAAAACAAAACAAGGATGCGAACATCACCAATGATCATCTCATGGCTTCTACACAATTTGGTTTTTCCTACCCTCCCCTTAGATCTGCACATAAAAATTTCTAAGGTTGATCACATGCACAATGTTTGGGATGCTGCTGCCATCCAATCTTTCTAACTCATAACAGTTGGATCGGTGCACTTTCATTGTCTTGTACGGGCCTTCCCCCTTTGGGCTTATATTTCTTTTTTCTTCAGCTAGGGTTGCTTCATTTTTTCACAGCATGAAATCACCAATTTGAAATTTCATCTTCTTAACTTTATGATTGTATGCTTTAGCCATCTTTTCTTTGTACTTTTCCTTTGTGATCCTTTTTTGTATTTCCTCTTCTAGTTCGTCCAAATCCAGCCTCATCATTTCGGGATTGTTGCCTTCCTTGTATTCTCCTACTTGAAGGCTTGAATTCTCGATCTCTACTGGTATTACTGCCTCATGGCCATAGACCAGACTATATGGTGTTTCTCCTGTTTGTTGTCGAACAGTTGTTCTGTACGACCATGGGGTATTGGTTATCTCATCCTCCCAACCACTTTGCTTTCCTTCCAATATTTTTTGGATACTCTGAACTATGGTTTTGTTGGTTACTTCCACCTGACCATTTTCTAAAGGGTGGGCTACCGACGCAAACTTTTGTGCAATTTCTAACTTTGACACCATTCAGTAAATGTCCTACTTGTGAATTGTGTGCCATTGTCTATGATGATAGTTTGTGGCACTCTGAAGCGACAAACTATATTCTCCCAAATGAACTTTCTTGTTACTTCTATTGTGACTCGTCCCAATGGCTTTGCTTCCACTCACTTCGTGAAAGTAGTTGATTGTCACAATTAGGAATCTTGCATTTCTAGCACCCTTTGGAAAATGTCAAACCAAGTCAATTCCCCCACTTATAGAATGGCCAAGCTCCATACACCCACGTTAAAAAAACATGTGGTTTATGCGATATTGGAGCATTAATCTGGCAAATTCTACACTTGAGCACAAAGTTGTGCGTATCGTTGAACATAGTTTTCCAATAGTATCCTGCCCAAATTATCTTCTTTGCCATTATTCGATACCCTTGATGCATCCCACATAATCCTTCGTGTACCTCTTTCAATATCTCACCTACTTGCGATGGTCCTACACACTTTATCCATGGATACAAGAAACCTTTTTATATAATATTTCCCCTTCATAAACGTAGTTGTAAGATTGTAATTCCAACTTTATGGCTTGTATCTTGTCTGTTAGCAACTTTCCAGTTGTGAAGTGATCTATCAATGGTGTCATCCTATCTATTTCTTCCGTTTGAAAGGGTGACATAGTTGTTATTACTGTACTTCTGACTAGAATGACCTCCACTTTCACATCTTTGTGTATGATCAATGAATCGAATCCAACTATTCCTAGCTTGATCAAGGAGTTTTATTTTTTGTTTTCACTTCTTGGCACATGTTGAATATCAAAGTATTCAAGTTGAGCAATGAGTTGAAAACCTCTCCTTAAAATATTTATCAGCTGATCTTCCGGCACCTCATAGTCTCCTTGTACTTGCTGGACCACTATCTATGAATCACTAAAGCTCGAGCTCTTTTAACCTTCATCCTGATTTTAAGGTCTAAGACACATATTAATGCCTCATATTCAACATCATTATTGGTAAGTGGAAAATCGAAACAAAGTGAATATATGTGCTCCCTCCTTCTGGTTTGACTAGTAGCAGTCTTGTGCCGCAACCTTCCTTGCTAGATGCTCCATCAACAAACAATTTCCACATGATATCTACCCACTTAGATTTTCCTTGTTGATTCCAAGATTTTTCTGCGCATTCGCATATCGTGCATCTTCACTTGTCATCTCCGCAGTGAAATATGCTAAGGCTAGTGCCTTGATTTCATTTTGTGGTTGGAATTGGATCTCATATTTCCCCAATTTAACAGCCCACTTGGTCATTCTACCAGATTATTCAGTCTTACTTAGTATATTCTTGATTGGTTAATTAGTATAGACAATGATCCTGTGATTGTGGAAATAAGCTCGCAATCTTCTTGTTGATCATTCCAAGGCTAGAGTTAGCCTTTCAAGTGGCATATGCGCCCTCTCTACACATTGTAGTATTCAGCTAATCTAGTACACTGGTACTTTTCTTTGGCCTTCTCAAAGCACTAAAACTAAGCTTACGGTATTTTTTTCAAACTGCCAAGTATAGATTTAGGGTTTCTCCCGATATTGGTGACTTCAATATCGGTAATGCTTGAAGCTATTCCTTCAAGGACACATATGCTTTTTGACTTACCGCATTCCAGCTAATTTGTTTTACCTTTTAAGGACTTGAAAGAGTTGTAAACGTTTCTCAGGTGCCTTTGAAACAAATCTACGAAGTGCTGCCAAAGATCTTATTAATATTTGCACTTCCTTGACTGTTCGTGGTTGAGGAAGGTCAACTATTACTTGTATTTTCTCTGGGTTAGCCTCAATCCCCTTGGAGGATACCTTGTATCCTAAGAATTTTCCCGTGCCTACTCCGATTATGCATTTCTTCAGATAAGCTCCATGCCAATCTTATTTAGTGTATCTAAAGTTTCCTTCAAGTCTTGCCTGAAGTTGCATATCCTTTTGCTTTTCATAACCTTTCCATCAAAATATGCTTCCACATTTCTTCCTATTTGATTGTCGTATGCATTGTCAACCACTCTATGATATGTTCCTCCTGCATTTTTTAGGACAAACAGCATTTTCACATTGCAAAACATTCTGAAGCTCGTTATGAATGCAATTTTATCTGCCTCTTTTGGTTTCATCAATATTTTGTGGTATCCTATATACGTATCCAAAAAGGCTAGACTTCGTATCCTGAAATCGCTTCAACTAGCTGATCAATTTTAGGCAAAGGATAATAATTTTTTGGGTATGCCTTATTTAGATTAGTGAAGTCTATGCACATTCTCCACCCCACGTCTGCTTTTTTTTTACCATCACTAGGTTTTCCAATGATTTTTTTGGACAGATTACCTCCTTTAGAATACCAGCCTGAAGCAAAGCTTTTACTTCTTCTCACTAACAAAGCTTTACTGCTTTTTCTTGACTAGTTTGATCGAATCACTGAAATTCAAAGAATGGATAGCAATTCCACTGTCAACTCCTCCCATTTTGTGTACACTCCATGCGAATGTATCTTTGTGACTTCGTAAGATTTTTCTGACCTTTTCTTTCTCCATATCTGGAATATGTTTTCCTATTTTGACACACTTAGAAGTGTCTTCATCATCCAAAGTGATAACTTCAGTTTCTTATCCAAGATCTATTGTTGACTCTGATTGACTGAGTAAGCCACTTTTTGAGATAGTGCTATACATCTTTGTTTGCTCCACATTTTTTCCTTCTTTCATTGCAATTATCATGCACTGTTTGGCTGCTTGTTGGTTTCCTATTATTGTTGAGATTTCATATGGAGTTGGGAAATTTATTACTAAGTGATATGGGGACCATATTGCCTTTGTTGGGTTTATCTAGATCCTTCTGATGATGGCATTAAACTAACTTGGTACATCCATGACCACAAAATTGCACATGATTGTACATTTTTTTTCACTTGCATCAGTAGTAACAAACAGCTATATGTTACCCAAAGGTGTCTCTGCTAGCCCTGTAAATCCTACAAGAGATGATGTGGACTTATTTAGATCAGTCCGCTTGAACCCTAGCCTATCAAAGAAATTAACAAATAGGATATCGATTGCGCTCCCATCATCTACTAATACTCTATGAACCGTTGCATTTCCTATTTTAGCGATAATGACCATTGGTTCATTATGAGGTGATGCGTTGGGAACTGAATCCTCTTCGCTAAATGTGATTGTCTAGTCTGAACAAAGTATCTTGTCAGTAAGCTCTTGTGGTGGTGAATATCTAGCCTTGGCTTTCCAAGAATTATTGGAAAGCGACTTAGTTGATCCATGTGTAGAAAAGATTACCCTTTCTGGAGCCTCGGTCGCTATGTATTCGTCATAATCCCCCGCTGCTTTCATCTTCTGATTTTTGCTATGTGTTTGCTACACCTTGGATTTTTGCCTTTGATCTTCCTACTTTGTTGGCTTCGTTGTACTGGTTTCCCCCATCTTCTTTCTTGTACGAGCTCAGATAGCCATTCCTCTGATTCTCCTCTATTTGTCTCCTCATATATCTCCAACACTTAACATCATGGCTATGGTCTTTGTGGAAGGAACTGTAGTATTCTCTGGATCTCTTATCAGGAGGTGGTATGATTAGTGCCAATTCGAGAAAAAGCACTGTTTTCTTGCCATATTTCTTTTCTCAAATTTGTCAGAGGTGTTTCTTGGAATGATGTGAACTGCACCCTGAATTTCTTCCCTTGAAAGGGATATTTCCTTTCCCTTTATCTACAAACTTTTTTTATGGATCTTTAATTATTTTTCTCACCTCGCTCCCGCTCTATCTTACAGTTATTTGCTTCTTCAGTTCACACATATTGTTTAATCATTTTCCGCAACTCTTTTGTATTTTCAGGCATGTTCTTTGTGAGTTTCTTGTAGAATTTTTCTGATCGTATGCTCCCTATAAATGTACACAAAGAGGATTGGAACGACAGATCGCGAATTTGAAACTTTTAGTGACGAACCAATTATGATATTTTGCGAGACTTTTGTCACTTCCCTGAGCTATGTTGTGAATGTCAACTTTTGATAGAAACGGCCCAAAAAATCTGACAACTGTGCCCAAGACTTAATACTTCCATTTCGTAAGTCTTCATACCTGTGATCGTTGTTCCCGATAAGAAAATAGGGAAATTCTTGCATACCAATTCAATTTCTGCATCGCGAAATCTCTTGTTGTTGTGATATGAATGATAGAATTCTTTTAGGTCTATTGTCCCATCATAGATCTTAACTTCCAAAGGCAGCTTGAAGTCCTTTGGCGTCTTGAAATCACGAAAGTTCCATGTCAACGGTAGCTTATCTGCATCATCATATGCCACTATATCCCCCCAACGTGTCCACATACTTGAGGCTCTCATGCTTTTGACTTGGTTTCTTACTTATTTTCTGGGATTTTGTCTTTAGAGTGGCTAAAAACTGACTGTACAAATGTTCCCTGTTTACTTCCAAGAATGTTGTCAACGCTCTCCTCTTCTTTTTTTTATTAGTGTTAGAAGATTAAGCTTCTTATTTTTCATTCTCTGTGTCTTTCATATTCTCGATATTCTCTGCGTATGGTGATTTTGAATTTTTTTCACTCCTGGTGAACACCATTGTTTACTTTGAAGGGAATGAAAGAATAAAAATAAAATTCGCCACAGTCGGCGCCAAATGATGTGGTATTCCCGACCAAGTAAGGAGACTTCAATTCACCTTCTTGCAAAAGAAATCCCAGAAGCGATTATAGGGAAAACTCTCTGACGATCAATTCAGCGTTCTTCCTTTATAGAATTCAGATTTCTCAGTCTCGTTCTCCTTCCCTGAGCCAGTGTTGCTCTTCCTTTATTTATTTCCTATCGTAGTCGCGACTAAACATTATTTGGGCTTGAGATCGTGGATCCTATCGTGGTCACTATATTTTTGGTTCGTGGCTAAGTTCTTGTCCTCATTCCATCTTTCTTAGTTCATAGTTGGATTCACGATCACACAGTTCAGCCTTTATCGGTTCGTGGATGACTTTAACCTTGGACTGAATGGCTTTGTCTATTTGCAATTGGAGATTTGGCTAGGCCTGGAGGTTAGTGGCCTTTAGAGTCTTGGATAGGTATACACCAAAATATAATAGAGGTTAAAGAACTTTTTGCCTCGGTTACTAGGTGTTAACAAAAAAATGAGGTAAAAAGGCGAAGTAATATGTCATTTTTCTTGTAGTGAATCTTCAATCCCCTTGTCTTTTGTAACCATCCTCTTCAATCTTCCTTATTCATATCTTCAAGCCTTCAACTCTCAATTTCTATCTTCAAATCTTCAAATAGCATGCCTTGTCACAAAGAATTCCTAAAAAAGTTAAAAGAGTGTGAAAGTAGCCCTTAACTCTCCAAAGAGAATTTGAAGGAATAAATCAAGATAAGAAGCACAAAAATACACAAGAGTGAGTCCAAAATGTCCTAAAACTACTATCTAAAATGAAAACATCATAAGCCTTAGTGCTAGCGTGGTACAGGCCGTTCAGTATTGCAGCCAACACGGCCTGTTCAGTGTTGCACGGGACATTGACAAGGGGGATGCCTCTCTTGAATTTGGTCGGCTGGGACTTGTGATTCAGGCTCCTGAATTCACGGGGTGTGCACATTTGCATGCCCCGTTAGTCGGGGATTATTCTTTAGCATATCTTCATGTATAGGTCGTGTATAGTAGCACAACATGTCATATAAGACCTTCATATGGAATAGACGGTGCCTTTTCCAAGAGTTAGCCATTTAATGTATGCGGATGAGTGCATTCTGTTCACAAAATTTTCTTATCAGACAATCAATGACCTAGAAAAGACCATAGATCTCTATGCAAGGTTCTCGGGTCATCGCCTCAATTTTGATAAGTGTGCAATTCAATTCAGTCCAAATTCTCAGCGAAATATACGGCAATTTACAAGATTATGCTTTAAAACATGGACAAGAAATAGGTGAAAAATATTTGTGCATGAATACTGTGTTTGACACAAAAAAGAAGATAATCTTTCAGAGCCTGATTCAAAGATTTAGGGAAACATATTCGTCCTAGAAAAAAACTGCTAAATCTTCCTGGAGAATGACCCTAGCTAAACATGTTCTTAATTCTGTTCTAAACATGTTCTTTCAAATACCCAAAGGTATCTTGTAGAAACTTAACAAGATGATAGCATCCTTGATTTGGGGAGGCAAGTTGGAGGGCAAAAAGGTTCACTGGAGATCTTGGAACACAATCTCAAGATTAAAAAAAATTGGTGGACTAGGTATTCGATAAGCTCTAGGCATGAATCAGGCGCTGCTGGCTAAACATGCATGGAAAATAATGAAGGATGATCACAGTCTTTTAGCCCGAGTATGTAGAGCCAAATATTTTAAACATGGAGATTTTAGAACAGTGTTGGCGAGGAACACTGCTTCCTAGGTATGAAAATCAATTCTATCAGCGAAATACCTCATAAAAGACAATCTCGCTTGAAGGGTGACCAATGGGGAGAGTATCTATATCAGTGATCAATGGATACCAAACTTACATAATCATGTCTCTCAAAAATCAGTCCTAGAGATGAACACAAACCTGAGGGTTTCACACCTTATTAATCCTGACCGCACTTGGAGAACCCCGCTGATAAGATCAATATTCTCATCACAGGTAGTTCCACATATCCTAGATAAACAATTGAATAAATAGCCAACGGGGAAGGATCAACAATTGTAGATGCCCAACCCAGATGGATAATATACGGTAAATAAAGGTTACCAGTTATCCATGAACAAATTTAGCCATCTCGCATCAACTTGACAGGTTTCAAACAATCTGGGAAAAACTGTGGAATAAAGTTTTGGGACTAAAACTACCGCAAAAGTTCCAAATTTTCCTATGGAGGCTGCTCTCAAACTCATTGCCAACATAAGAAAATAGATACAAAGGTGGCTGACAGAAACACCTATTTTTAACAGACGTGAAGCTGAGGATGAAATTGTGTCACATCTTTTCCTCCAATTTGACACTTCCAAAAGAATCTAGAGGGCTTCCTCTTTTAGCTTTGATTTTGATTGGGGAAGACAACTTCAATTTGAGAACTAGTTCAAATGTTGGTTAAAGCATACACCTAGTACTTTACTTATCCACCAATCAATCTTTGCGTTGTGGGAGATCTGGAAGAACATGAATGCAAAGGTGATGGGAGGAGGAAGGGGGAAGACATCGATCCAAGATGGATTTGGGAAAGAACCAAGGACACTTTTTCTTTTTATATGAGATACTTTTCCACGGATGGTTTAGCTGAGCCTTCACATGGAGCACACCCTTTGTGGTGGCAGGGAGTTCATACCGATCATGGCATCAATTAGGCTTTGCCGGGGGCTCAATTTCAGTCGAACACATCAGCATTTTTATTCCTGGATGGTTCTTTTAGGAAAAACATATCACTAGGCACTGAAGCTTGGAATATCATTCCTCCCTCTCGAACTCATTCTTCCGGAGCCGTGACGAGGGGAAAATATTTCCTTGTAGCGACATCGGTCATTCAGGAGAAATCATAAGCTTGTTGGAGAGCGATCAAAGCGACGGCTAGAGTTTTTAATGAGGATTTGAATATCTATACTGATTCTATAATTCTAGCAAGGTCCATCAAGGAGCCTAAGACTGCGCCTTGAGATATTAAGAGTTTAGTGTATAATATTCAATTCTATCTTAGGCTTAATTTAATAGTTTTAAAGTCCAACATATTTCTAGAAATTTCCTTTAGATGTATACATTGGGCAGCTTTTGAGCTTGGAAAACAGCTTTGTAATTTTAGGAAATATAATATAAGTATGGTTTTCAAAAAAAAAATTGCTTTGTCAACTGCCAATCTGAGACTCTTAAAATGTCCTAGTATTTATATAAGTATGGTTTTTTAAAAAATTGTTTTGTTAACCACCAATGTGGGACTCTTAAAACATCTCCTCACATGTAGCGGTATTATTCATCGCGCAAACGTGGAAGTGCAACGGTATTATTCATCATGGAAACGTGGACAGAAAGGGGTTCCTGGAGTGGACACCGAACAGGCTAACTTTGGGCTCTAATACCATGTAAGAATCATGGGTTTCTATCATAAAACCAATTGATACATTGTACAGGTGGCCCATGATCTTATATACTAAGAAATTGCTTTGTCAATCATCAATGTGGGACTCTTAATAAGCGGCGACAGTTTCCAGAGAGAAAATAAAAAATGAAATTAATTTATGAAATTGTGATACCAAAGTTGTTTTAATTATTCAGGAAGTCCTCCTTTTTTTAGCGATTTTTAAAGAAATCCATCCTAATTAAAATATATAACAATAGCATAATGTTGCTTACCCAAAGTTAAGATGGACTAAACCAAAACTTCTTCTTTTTTAAATTTTTTACTTTATTGTTTCAATTTTTTTTCATCACCTCTCTTCCAATTGAATTGATCTCACCCAAACTATTGTTTTAGTAACAATGTTTATCTAAATTCTATTTTTTTAAATAAAAATTCACCTTATTAGGTTCGCATGACACGGGATAAAATATATATCATATTTTACATTATTAACAAATATTAAAAATCATATTTTTATATAAATTTTTGGCAAAATCTCGGGAAAGACCGTTTTTCCTTATCCCTATGGAAAGACGGAGTTTAATTACAATTATAAAAGCTAAAATGTCTTAGTTGCAATATTAAAATTTTATTATGCAACATGTAGTAATTATAAAATTTATAACCCGATTCAAGCAACCCAAAAATTTTATCTTGATTTCTTCTAATTTATACTTTAAACCTTGGTCTTTCCATGACTCATGGAAAAACCGTCTTTTAAGAGACTGGACTCTCTTCATAATTTTCTTTTCTTTTCTGGCACGCACCTTTAAGGAATATAAACTTTATTGAAAAGTTAAACTTTGCTTTATTGGAAAGTTAAATTATTCTTAACAATTATTCTCTTTTTTACTTTATGAACATATTCTATGGTGGTATTTATTATGATTTGTATCTGTGTGAATTACATCAGCTCGTGGTGTTAGTGATTTTTTCATCCATAATTTGAATATAGATTTACTTATGCTTGTCCACTAAATATGATATGTGCTTGTGTTATGAATCAAATGACGTCACAATATAGAAAATTTCTTTATAGCGCACTTATACTAATATGGTGAGACATTCTCTTTATTAAGCACTCATAATTTTTGCGATAAACAAGTTATTTTTTAAAAAATTGATACTCTTTCCGTTTCAATCGAATCTGCACACTTTTTTTCCGTCTGTCCCAGACAAATGTTTTTTATTAGCTTCAGTCTATAATGTTTTTTCAGTTTGGAGAATTAATTATTTTTCCAATTGTTTGAGATGTATTCAGTTGATAGAATGTAAACGCGGGAGGATACCAGACATTCCTTACCTAGAATCCATGTGTATGGGTATGGGTTCTCAAAAGCTCGTGATTCTGGCCATGAGCAATCCCATAGGTGTCGTCCTGTCTCTTTCATTGAAGGTACAATGCCCTTCCATCTCTTTTGCATGCAGATATATGAATACAACTGATGTATGTGAGAATTTATGTTTTACTTAGTGTGGAATTAGTGACTTCTCAATGATTGTACTGTTTCAATTGATCCGTATTATAATGAATTTTTTGGATATTTCGGGAGAAATTGATTCCCCTTTTTTGCAGGTGAGGGAGAGTGATAAAGAGCATGTATGCCATGGCTCGAGTTTGAGATTGAGCCAAATTAATTTTACTCAAGCTCATAACCAAGTTACCATGCTCAGTTATGCATTTATTTTAGTATTTGTTGAATGCTTGATGAATGATTTGGTTTCAGGTTAAAATGTTCAGAATTACAGAGAGAGTAATCAATATATATGTATCTAAGATATTTTTTGACAAGATATCTGAACATTTGTGTACCATATTCTTGTTAAATAAGTGAATATGGTTCTTAGGTCATTGCATGAAAGTAACCTTATCATGGTTATTTGTAGCCAGGGGACACAAACATCTTAAGTGTTGATGCACGTCCTTCAAATTTCATTAATGTTGCAAAGAGATTAAGGTATGTTAACTTTGTGCTTCTGACTGGCTGATGTTGATGCTCATTCTAATTGAACTGGACGTGTGTGAAATACCTGAAATTGTCAAACTATGAATTAATTCAAAGAGGAAATGAACTGCATGCCTATTTATGTACATAAACATATTGTATTGGCAGATGCTACTAGAATTTCATATGGGCTGAGGAGAGTGAGCGGTAAAACTGTGTACCTGGACAGATTGACAACTTTCTTTTTACAGGGACATATTCTCCATTTTCGAGCATTTTTATACTAACTTTAGGTTTTTATTCATCGTAGTGCTGCAGATGATCGCGACAATTCGCATTGCAGATGTATCCACAATCAGTTTCCTACTGGAATGCCAATTACGCTGAATGAGTTTTAATCTGAAATTGGTGGACTTCCTGATGCTCTTCGTTCAGTTTCTTATTAAGATTAGGGGCTTCAAAAAAATTGCTCGAACAATTTATGAAGATTGGTGTGTTCATTTCTACTGCAGAGGAGACTTCTGAATAATATGGATTGTGTGTAATATGGATTGCAGAGGGAGACTTATTGTGTGTAATATTTTTGTGTAATATGGATTGTGCTCTCA
>JAULKM010062747.1:0-12261 GCA_032355605.1 Rubia tinctorum | reverse complement strand
AAGTTGGTTGCAAAATGAAGTTTTTAGATACGAAAACCAAACACGACCATCTAAACCCTTATGATGTAAACCTACCTAAATCTAGAAATCTTCCAACAAAAATATAACAACAGAGATGTTAAATGCTTCAGAAAACACATGCATTTGACGTCTCATCAGCGGCTGATAAGTCCATATAGGATATGAAAAGGATGACAGAAAGCCTGAGGACTCATACTCCCGGAAGAGGATATACTGCGGGTGATGCCAATAGTGACTCTTATGCTGGGAGTAGCTCATAACACTATTCCTAGAGGGCTCAGGGCTTAGCTCAGGTAGGGGTCCACGGCTAGACAATGAAAAGTTGTCATAATGGGAGGAAATGGTATACCTATGAGAGTTGCTAGCGTCATGCCTTGCAGAATGATACGGCTCCTCATTAGTGACAAATGGTTCCTGATGAGGGAGTGTTCCTCTAAATATATGTCTAAAATTAGGCGGTGGGCCTACGGGATGCTCAAAAGGTGGCGGCAGCATCACCTTTAGGAATGCTAGCTGTGGTGGGACAAC
This sequence comes from Rubia tinctorum, assembly GCA_032355605.1. Lineage (NCBI taxonomy): Eukaryota > Viridiplantae > Streptophyta > Magnoliopsida > Gentianales > Rubiaceae > Rubia > Rubia tinctorum. The sequence continues at coordinate 11,712 of JAULKM010062747.1, read as the reverse complement.
ATGATGCTCAATGGGAACAAATTATGCAGGATAAACCGGAACCTACTCCCGATCGTCCTCATCCTCCTCCTCTGTGTTATCCTCCTCTCCCGGGTAGTGATCGTCAAAAACCACCTCTGAATCCATATCTGGCTTGATGATAAGGTGTTTCAGTTTGAACTTCTTGCTCAAAGTGGTACTTGCACGTTGGGGCAACCTAATGAAATTTTTGGCCAAATACAACCAGAAGATAATGCAGCTCTCCTCTAGAATAAGCTTTACCTCATCCACGACCGGTAAAGTGAGTGTAAAGGGAGCTTGTGGGTTCTCCCTCATCTCCTCTCATAAGAAGATCGTAGTACTAAACCATAAGTGAAACCATACCACCAATTACTATCTTTCCAGTGTGGGATGGTACCATGGAGAGCTCAATTCAGTGAGTGACAAAGTCATACAAGAGGTCGGGATAGACCCTTCCTAAGAAGATAGACCAAAATATCCTGCAATCCTTCAAAATGGCAGTGGTGGCCTCCCCGTGAATAGCCGACTACCACAGTCAATAGCCTGGCTACATACCTTAGTTTCAGATGCATTATTTCACTGTTCTTTCTTTCCTTCCCCTTAGCTGATGAGTGACGGTAGCCCAAAACACATAAAATTCTTATCTTGCAGCCGACTCATTGAAACACTTCAAATCATTTTGTAACTTCCATTTGAATATGTCCACCAACTGAGCATAAGTTATGCCACGGGGAATCTCCCAAATGAAATCTCACAGATCTCCCCATCTATCTGTGGTTCTCCTTGGCAATAGTGTACAAAAACTCTAAGGTATATCTAGTGTATGTAGGGGCTGACACAATGGTAAAGTCCTTCATACCAATCCTAACTAGTAAGACCCTAACAGGTTTGGAGAGTTTAAGACCCTTAACGGTCTCTTCATCGACAAAATTTGTGTCCTGAATAGGACGCCCTACTAGGTAGCCCTACCTTTCCTTCTGATCTCAAGAGAGTGAGTTCAACCCCATAAATGGCACCCTAAGATCACCCCCATCTATGAGACATGATGGATGCACAAAAGTATAGCAACTAAAACTGACAAAATCTAAAAATGTTTTCACCAAATATCTCCAACACAGAAAATATCTTCCAAATTTTTTTTACCAACCACAATAACTACCAAAATTTTCTAACATGCAAACCACTAAACCACAAGAATTCCACAACAGCTATTTCTTCAAAAGAATGAAGAACTCAACCAAGTACCTCTAGTGCCGAATGTGGTGAAATATTTGCTCAAGGAATGTGCAGAATCCCTCCTAGGCTGGATAAAAGCAACTCCAACACCTTGAATGGACCAAAAATTGAGTTCTTTGGGAGAAAACTAAATGATGGATGATCTGTTCTTTGAATTTTTTGGGAAAATTCGTGAATTTTCTGAAGCTAAATTTTAGTTAATTGGATAGATCTCGAAAAGATGGAGATTTTGATACAAAGTATGGGTGAATCGGATGAAATTTGAGGGAGATATGGCAAAAAGGGTGTGAGAGGGTGAATATGTGAGCTTGGGAGGAAGAGAGGAGAATTTCTTTGTGTGGAGAGGCTAGAACTAGGGGAGGGGGGTTATATAGGGGATATGTTAGGTTTTTATTGGGTAAGGGAGAAGGCAACACAAATCCATAGGGGGATCTGTGTCGACACAATGGTCGTGCTGGTGAGGGGGTGGCCTGAGCCAGCCTCTTGCCAGCGCCAGCTGGCCTCGTGCCAGTGCTTGCGTGGCGCGCTTATGGCGAACAGCTTAACCTTGTCCCTATTGACCTTGACATGGCATGTATTGCTTGGCACGGCCGTGCTGAGCCCTGGCAAGAGGCACCCCAATTTTTTTTCTTCCAATTTTTTTCTTCCATACCTACACCAAAAACCAAGATCAGTACTATTCCAAATAAAATAGATGACTGATTTTTTCCAAAAAACACTACCAAAAATTAACACGCTACCAAAATTTCAAAAGAAAATATTTTAAAAAGAAAACTATAACATAAAGCACCATATTTTTATTGTCTTCCTCACTACTTATTATTTCATGCATTTTTTGGAAAACTAATAAGAATGGTTTGATGGGTCACCAGAATCACCATCCTTGACACCACCAACAACCACGTTCTTGTTGATGGATCTCCACATTACCTTAGGCTTAATATTTGGCGAGAAATACCAAACATGCCCATCTTTTTCAATCATAGATACATTCTTGTTGATTTTTGGAATCGAAAGGGATTTAGGAGTGATTAATTTTTTAACCCGCTTCTTTTTCCGCTGCAAGTTAGTGTGCAATATTGGAGGCAAAGCATCTTTAATCACACTAAAAGAAACATGCTCACCAACAAGTGTATCATTATATGGTTTATTCATACAAGATAAAGCCTACGGGGTTTAATGTCAGGTAACACCTCCTCATCTTCAAGAATTTCACTAAGACATTTAACATTTTCAACCATGTGTTGAGCATGTTCTTCACACAAATTTATTCCTTTACACACAAGAGAGGGATTAGCTTAATCATGCTTAGACTTGTAAATATAAAAACCAACTCTATCTATGTCATCCTCTAAGGTTACTTTTCCTTAATGAGCATCAATCTTAGTCCTTGAAAAGGTCTCCCTAATAAAATTGAGGTTGCACCACCATTGCGCGCTACATCAAGGACATAGAAGTACGCTAGAAATACCAAATTGACCACTCAGACCATCACATCCTTCTCTAGTCCATGAGGACTAGCTTGGGAGTGGTCGGCCATTTGGACGATTACCCTAGTGTCCTTAAGTTCACCTATTTATAGGTTCTCATTGATGCAAGAAGGTGTGGAATTAATAAAACCTCATAGATCAATCATAGCATTTTCCAACAATTTACCACCTAAAGAAATAGGAAATGAGAATATTCCGGGGTCATCACATTTTGTAAACAATTTTCTATGGTTAAGAGCGTCGACTACCCTTATTTTCACTTTTCCTATTTTTTTCCAAATGAGCCTATTCCTCTTTTTTGTGCATGCGAATTTCAAAATTTCATACGAGGGAACATGTTCAATCAAGTCTAGGATATGGAAACTAACCTCAACCTTCTTGAAGATTCTCCGGATATGCTCGCCGTCAGTTTTGAACTTCGGTCTTCCCCTAAGTGCATTAGGGAAAGGCGGTGGGAGATTAACCCTCGCTTCGGGTTTTGAAAGCTCCTTAATGGGTTTCTCCACAACCAATTATTGCTCCTCCAAGTTGGTTTTGTTGCTTTCCACAACCAAGTCGTCCTCTTGTAGGATTTCCTTATCGGACTCACGCACCTCATTCCCGCTTCTTAACTTCAAAGTGCTCACATTCCTCGGATTGACCTTTGGTTGGGAAGAAAGTTTGTCAGAATCTATAGCTTCAAATTGGCATACCAAGGTGGAAAGTTGCTTAACTTGAATCACAAGATTCTTTATGCTCAAGAATTCTGTAGTCCCGAGATCTTCAATCCCTCGCCTTGTACGCTCCACAAAGACATCATGTTTCTTAGCCAATTGAGAGATTGCTTGAAGTATTTCCTCTTGTTCTAACTTGTAAAGTGAGGCATTGTTGTTAGAAAGTCCTTCTCCCCTCAGATAGGGTTGATGTGGATCTTATCTAACTCGGTTGTACCCTTGCATTTAGTTCTCCTCGTGCCAACGGAATTTGGATGATCGTGGTACCTCGGGTTGAAGGTGTTTGTGTAGGGATCTTTCTTTTTTCCTCCTTGGTTCCTACGGAATCCTTGTTGGTGTCCCCTAGAAAATTGTTGTTTATTTCCACCATTGTTGAAATCCAACGCCTTAACTTCCTCAAAGTTCTCCACCACTTGCAAGCAAGCATCCGTGTGATGATCAAGGCTACCAATAGCACACACTTTTGCTTTTGGAACTCCCCTATTTATGAACTCTTTAATCATGGAGGCAAGAGCTTGGACTTGCTCCTCTGACTTAGGGGATTGAGATGGTTTATATATGGGCTTCACCCTAGACCTTGTACCAAATTTCCTTGTTCAATTTTCCATCTCCTCGAAGAGTGGCATTGCTTCCCTTGGGCTCTTGTTGGAGATCGAACCGTTGCAAGCAGCTTTCACCATACGCATGTCATTATCTCTCAATCTTTCAAAGAAATAGTAAACCAAGTCTCCTTCCTTGAATGGATTATACGGACAATTATCCAAAAACCTCTTGAACCTGTCCCAATACTCATAGATGGACTCATTAGCAAACTGAGAGATGTTGGAATGTTGCTTCTTCAACCCTGCAGACTTTGAAGGTAGGAAGTATTTCTCAAGAAATTTGTGCTTCATATCCATCCATGAGGTGATACAATAGGGCGGGAGATAGAATAACAATTTTTGGCCGAATTTTGAAGTGAGAGAGGAAACTCCCTAATATTATAACCTTTCTCTAAAACACATGTCAGCTTCATGTTGGTAAAAACTAGATGGAATTCTGAAAGATGTTTGTTCGGATCTTCTCCGGCCATCCCATGGAAAGTCAACAAGCAATGGATCATGACTCTCTTGAGTTCACATGTCCCGTTGGGTGTCAATGGGGGGAAAATGATGCAAAGCGATTGATTCTCCAAATTTGGAGCCATCAACTATCTCAAAGTGCGGTTATCCTTCGCAATTTCTTCTTTCACTACAACTACCGAAAGTGGTTCTTGTGGAACTTCCGGCCTAAATCTCCTCTTCCTTCTTCACCTACCACCTGTGTAATTCATTGGACTATGTAAAACTCCCAAGTTCTGGCACTAGTCTATACCATAAACCGGGAATAAAACAATGGCCAACTCAAATCAACATTATCAAAAAGGGTTAGAAGTAACCGAAAACTAGTAACAAAGCTCAACAGCAAAAACCAACAAAAAAACAAAAACAACACTTTTATAGCAACTAACATATTATGCAAGTTAACTATGAGGCCATTAAACTAGCATCCCCGGAAGCGGCATCAAGATTTGATTTGCCCCCTCTCGAGCTGCACTAATAAACAACCTTTTCAAGGGAGATCTACTAAGCCGAGAGGGGGACGTGAGTCCAAGATTAAATTTGTATGTTGCTCTCGTTCATACTACTATACTACCAATAATTGTAGATAGTGGAAAGTACCCGCCTCTTCAACATAGATGTTAGGAATATAATAATTAAACAAAACCGTGATCGGGTCATCAATCCAACCATGTGTTAAGAATAATCAATATTGGTAAAATGGTCATTTGGGGGGATTTGTACTAACACCTACTAATATGCGATCACAATAATAAACTATATAGACTAGCACTTGGGGGTATTTTCATAACATGATTGATAAATGGCTCTTATCCTCAATTCATTCACATATAAATATATAGACCAGTCTTATACCTACTCTAAATAGTGTGGAAATAGCTAGGTATTTCCCTTTTTCTGTCACATAAAGGTACTTACAACCAATACATGCATATCTTAACGTCTCCGAAATTAGGATTGCGCTATAATCCTTTAACTCCACAAACCATCCCCGTCATATCACTCCCAATGTTATAGTGCCCCGGCTTAGAGAAACAAAGCCAGCTGAAAAGGGCAATGCCTTGCATAGGTCGCAACTGTTAGATATGAAACAGAGGGCATTACATCCCTGACACTCCACTATAGATATCAATACCTAGGCCTAGAGAAGCAAAGGAATTGATACCTAGTGATGACTCTAGAGTCGAAACAACTATAGTTTCTACAAACAATCACACTCATCTATCGAGGTAAGCCAAGTGTTTCCCCTCATCGGGATTCACCGAATCAATTGCCCAACATGTTATTTCTCAACACAAGTAGCACACTAGAATTATGGTTTAACCCATACAAAGATATTCTCTCAAGGTAACATGAATGCACTCATCTCCCCGGTGTTCTTGAACCTACTCTATAATCTAACACTCCCAAGATAGAAATGAAGCCTAGCATAATATTACACTACCATACATGTATGGATGCATCATGATAATGGCATAGCATAAATCTCACAAGAAACAAAAGCAAAAATCACGCACAAATATTCATAGAACATAGAGATAGGAGAATCTAAATATCAAAAAGCCAAAATCAATTCATGAATACAAATACTACCTCAAGCAAACTAACTACTTCCTAAAAATATATCAATAGTAAAAATTGAGTTAAATTCCCTGTATCTAGGAAAATAAGAGAAAGAAAAAAAGAAAAGAGAAGTACTCTAGAGAGAGAGAACTCTCCTCTTCCTTCTACCTAAAGAGAGAAATAAAATATAAATTATGCCTACTTGATAAACCATATGATACTAAAGGCTCCTTATATGGGAGAAGATAAATGGGCCTTCTAAAGGCCCAAGTTTGGAAGAAACCCTAACGAAAACCCTAAGAGATTCCACTAGTGAAACTGATCCCCACTTGTGCCATCTCGCCATGGGATGTGTAAAAGCACGCAACTCGTGTGTGGCATACCTCGTGAAATATTGCATGGGCCACTGGCTAGGATAAGTACTTGATGGTGCTGAGCGCACGACCCGTGGGAAATCTCGTGGGGTGCAAACCGGGGTCTTCAACTTCAGGTCTTAGCGTACGGGTCATGCCAGAGCATACAGCCCATGCCGGGACTTAGTTTCCTTAGATATTTTCTTGGTACGGACATGGCATGGAAATGTAGGCTACCCGAGTTGTGTTGAGCTGCTCTAACATGGGCCGTGTCGGTTTTGACTATTCCAACACTTGGCTTTTTTCCTTCAACTTATTTATACTACTACGAATGAACCGATGATCCAATTTGGGAGTTCTTGTAGTTAATTTTATAGTACTCAAGAATAAAAATCCTACGGTGCCACCTATAGAGGCTAATTCTTCTTGCATCGTTCCCAAAACTCTGTGCAACTCTCGAACTACAATTCCTCCACTTCTTTATTTTCCTTCTTTGACCCATCTATCTTCTACCACATTTTGACTCGTGGAATTTATTCTTCTATCATCCTCTCAAATGGCCTTCAAATATCTTCTATCATTCTTATGAATGGCTTTCAATTATTTTCTCCCACCTTCGAGGGTGGCCTTCTACAAGATGATGGAAAAATATTCCGAGCAACCTACTAATGAGATCACAATGAAAAATCTAGGTTCCCATAAATACAAAGTGTCTATTGGTTTCAATTAAATCAAAAAACTCAACATTAAGACAAGGAAACCAGAAATGGCAGTCTGAACCATTTCTCGTGTAACCCTAATTGAAAGTAGCAATCAACCAAACAAAACATGATAATAAATGTGTCAAATTCATAAGCTAAAGCATGCATAAAGATGCACATCATGTGCGCAACCCTATTTTTGGCACCATAAATAATGAAGAGAAAATTATAGAACCGGTACAAAGCAGGTGGTCGATGCCCATGTCAAATAGTAACACCGGAGTGCAAAAAACCGCTGCATGTAAAATGGGGGCCAATAAAGGAGGAGAAATTTATTTTGTGTGTTCGGCACTGGTTTAGGAAAAAACACAAAACCAGTGCAGAATATATTCATGTTGGCGAGTACTTTCGGTGATGAAAAATATTGCATGTGCTTTGTTTCATGTATGGCATTGGTTTTTGTTTACTAAGCTCCAGTATTTAGACCGGTGTTGTGCACTTAGAATAAATTATTTGACTAATCTTTGGGGTTGGGAAAAGGATTTCAAAAAAATATTCAAGGTAGTTGTTGGCAGCTGTTTTACAATTATAGAGACCAATATTCTACATTTCAGCATCGGCCTTTGAACCAATGCTACATACTTAAAATAAATATTTTCAGTCTGCTCTTGGGTTGTGAAAAAGCTTTGGAAAAATAATTCAAGGCAGTCATGGGCAGCTGCTTTGTTTCTTTCTCGGCAACGGTTGTAATATTTCAAGCATCGGTGGTCATACCGGTGCTGTTACTTAGAATATATTTCTTTAAATGGTTCTCAGTTTTGAAAGGAATAAAAACACTCGCCAGTAAGCAGCCTAAAGTAGCTACTTTGTGGTTGTATTAGCACCGATTTTCTTATTTCCAACACCGGTTTCAATACCACTGTTGTACACTTAGAAAAAAAATTCTTAAGTATTCCCTCGGATTGGGAGACATTTACAAAAAGTTAATTCAAAGAAGTCTCGGGCAGCTGATTAGTTCCTTTCTAGCACCGGTTTACAAGCTTCGTACCATGCTAATGATTTTAAGTTTGAATGGCATAAAGGTCAGTCGCCAATCTTTCCCAATCATGGTCTTCCATTTCAAATTATTGGAGAGGAAATATAACCTATCTTCCACACGATTCATACTCCCAAGCTTTGCAATGGAATAAGGTGAGTTGTGTTTCAAACATTGCTCTTCGTTCTACAAAGTTTATTTATCATGAACCCAATGGTTTTGGAAAATGTTGGTTTACTTAGCTCTCCAATAACTACTTTTTCGATGTTGCAATCATGTACATAGCATTAATGTTAAAATACCTATATATCTATGTCTTGAATGTTATTGGCTCTCATTGAGCCTTTGTTGATGTTCATCAAAACTAGTATTCCATAGGATTTTTTATGCATGGAAGGTGTTTGTTGAAATGCCTGAGTGGACATTGTAGGACATAGCACCAAAATATCTACTGGAGAGGTCACGTAATACATCCCCTTCCTCTTCAGAGATGCAATCCAACAGTGAACAACAAGAGAAGAGGTTCGTCTCGCATCAGGCAAGGTAAATTGATCAAATGTATAGAACAAGGTGATATTTTCCGAAGAGAGGAATCGAATTAGCTCCCTCCCCCCTTTGAAGAATCTATCCGGACACTTGGGTGGGAGAAATTTCGTGACACGCCTCCAATGTTCAACCTCAGCATAATGAGTGAGTTCCATGCTAATTTGTGGTGTAGTGCAAAGTGAGATGAGACATTTTGTCGTGGGAAAAAATGGTAAAATTGACTAATGAATCTATAAACGATTTGTACAGTTTGGAAACTGTTCCCCCACGAGGAGGATCAATTTCTTGCATTCCACTTAAAAACCAATGCAGGTTGGGATTCGGATGAGCCCACATGATGGTATATCTTGAGGATGGTGACTAGGGCTAGAACCGATATTAATTCTCTTATGAAACCTGGTTGGAAAAAGATTCCAAAGAAGCACCTCACACCTTAGTTGAATGGATGGTACCACTTCATAGATCAACAATTGACTCTGTCACAGTGAACACTGAGGTTCACAGTATGAGGCTGACACATCTGTATGCCATTAAAAAGAAACTGCGTTGGAATATGGGTAGGACAATGGTGAAATTTTTTAGACAAGGTACAGAGACTAAATAAGGTTGTTACGGTTTCTGCAACCTCATCTCCGAACTGTGCACAAAAGTCGATGTGCCCCACTATCCCTATGACATATACGAGAAACCAACGGGTAAGATTACAACAGACTCTTTCTTTAAAAATCCTCAGGACAATGTGGGTCCTTATTTGGAATCTGGAATCGGGGTTGGAGGCGGGTGTACAAAGTCTACTAGCAAAGTCACAATATTAATGGTACTGGTGCCATCACATGGGTAAGGTTTTGTAATACCATTTCTCGAACGCCATGAAAGCAGTTGGACCATTCCCTACATTTCCAGGTCCAAGCGAAGGGCAAAGAGATGTTAGGACCAACTCAGAAGATGCACTGTTATTGGATGAATATGCGTTTGCTAGATATTATTCATCAATTTTGATCCTCATTGTCCTAATACTATGGTTTTTTCACAAATTCTATGTTATTTTGCACAACTATATGTTATTTTTCAGACAAAATTTAGTTATTACCCACTGCTTCGAGGATTATCATGTCTTTAAACTAAATTTATGGTTATAAAGAAATATGATTTTCCCTTAATATTTCCAAAACTTTTTTCACAAATTCTATAGGACATGTAATACTACTTTCAAATTTATAAAATCAAAATTTTCATTATTTAGAAATAATTTTTTTGGGATATAAAAACAAGAATCAAGTGTTTCAGATCAATACTTAATGTGAAACATAGTTTTGGGCAACACTGTAAATTCTGAAAATGTTGCACTTGTTTTCTATGATAGGTTTTGAGGATGTTCCATTTACCCAATCAATTCATAATCGCGTAGTTATGATCATGCAATACTCAATTGCGATATTGAATCACCAATTTCAAGTTTCTCCAATTCCAACATTTTTGGAGGGACTTAAGTGCAAAAGGTAAAATCTTCACTCGGAGGTCCAAATTCAATTCCGCTCGGAGGAAATCCTATATTACAGGACCCTAATGTAAATTCCTACATCGAATTAAAAAAAATTGCATATTTTTTGGAAATAACTCACAAAGTAAACTTCATGTTTGGACTTCCTAACTTCTAAGTTATCTAGACGAAGATACTTCAGGACATGTACAAGTGCTTTGCCAAATTCTATTTAAAATGACATTCTATTTTATAACATATATTAACCCAATAATACACAATATGGGGTTATTTGGCTACAAAAAAGGTGTAATTTAGTTTTGGGCAACAGTGCTATTTTAACAAAGTTTTGATCGAAGGGCTTTCGGGTATCCATCAGATAGAATTTTGAACATAAGCTCAATTGAATGTTGACTCAAATATTTTTTAGTCCAAATGCATATAAATAACAATGGACAAAAACATTCCCCCCAAGAGAGGAATTTAAATTAAATATTGCAAAACAGTTGAAATGAAATTGAACACCGGTAATGTGTGTTGAAATAACGGTGCTAAGAGGGTAAGGGTTGGGAATTCCAAAAATGTTGGTTTCTATCTGGGTGGGAAAACTAAATTTTTGTAAAATCCATTCTGGCCCCAGTTATTAGACCGATGGTGATACGAAAATCCATTTCCTGTTTCCTGCCCAATACTGATTGAGCTGAAAAGTTTTCAACCTAACTGCAATGAAATAGGCACCGGATTTTTAGTCTGAAGCACCGGTTTAATTAACCAGTGTTGCAATTAGAATCTCTGTCGTGATTAAGCAGCACAACGCAACTGCTTTTTTGTTTCCCTAGCACCGGTTTTCAAAACCAACACCAGATTTATAACGGTGCTAATGACTTAGGACAAATTTCCTTCCTTTGCTCTCGAGTTACAAAAATAAAATAAAATGCCAAGGCAGCCTCAATCAGTTGCTTCAAACACAATTATCACCGGTTTTTAGGTGGAATCAACATCGGATAAAAAAGAAAGAACAAAAAAGACACAACTTGATTACATATACACAATTGATTTATTTAGTTGAATGAATCTCAACCATTCAAACTTTGGCTACATAAACTACATCTGAAATCCTAAAGTTAACCCACCCGCATTCACCTCTCATTATCCTCTCTCTACCTCCTCTTCCTCCTCCTCCACCACCTCTCCCTCTCAAGGCAGCTGCAGAGCTCTCCCCAACGCCTACCACGGCAACCCTACCCCTCCCCGATGATGACCCGATGCCAACCAAGACGCCAACCATGTCATCCTTTGCGTGTGGGTGTATGTATGATATTTTGTTCATTTTGGATTTTTGGATTTTTGTTCCCTACTGTAAATTTTTTAAGTACTATGCGTGGGTGTTTGTGTTATATTTTGTTCTTTTTGTGATTTTTTTATAGTTCACATTATGTGATGTTTTAATTATAAATGAATGAGATATAAATGGTTGTGGGATATTAAAGTGTT